>CAJVPT010006284.1:0-11213 GCA_910592055.1 Acaulospora colombiana
AAAAATATTTTCAGCTTCCTCTAAAGATCTGCTTCTTAAGATTTCTTCTCAATAAGAAGAGTAGATATTGAATCAGTAGCATACTGCTGAAGGAAGGAATGGTAAATCAACTAGAAAAAACCCGGTTCTCCTGCCTTACAGATTGAGGCATCCGTTTAAAGAATTCAAGTATATGGTTGTGCTGTCTTTCACAGACTTTACTATCGGGAGGCCTTGGTGGGAGGAGAAATCTGTGGACCACTTCGAAGGACTTAAAAATTTACTGAGAAGTCCAGAATAAAGAAAATTCGATGGCCTGATAACCAGACTACTCTTATTGTAAATAAAATTGTTCTGGAAAAAATTAAGAAGGAATCGCACATTTTTCCAAATAGGTAGTAGTTATATATAGAGGTAGAATAGTTATAGTTACTCATATAGATGGGTTTACTTCATATATGTATAATTACTTGTTGGCTATATGTAAAAAAATGCTATAGTAATCATACAGCTTTGTCACCTGTACGAGCATATAAGTTAATAAAAGATGTGGAAGATCATCAATAAAATAACTACAGGAACAATTAACCCAGACTTCACAACAAGACTGACAAATCTTCATCCAGAGGTCAACCTCTTCCATAATATGGTCTGGGCAGAAAGATGGAGTAGCAGATTCCTAAAAAAGCACAAGTTAATCTGGATTGCTGCTGAAGAAAACACAAAGGAGGAAAAAATACTTATAGATAAACTAAGTAGAAAGGACACGAACACAATGACAGTCAGACACTACACCCGGTAGCCACACTCATCCTATATAACTCTATGTGTCAGGTACAACATGAACAAATCAACCACTAACAACACTTGTATTATAGAAATGGCAAACAAAGACTTGATCGCAATCCCAGGAAGAAATAAGCAAAGCACCACAGATCAATGTGGAAGCAAAGTTACAGAGCTCTTTATGTCACCAGAAAGTATCAAACCAGGATGAACCATCAGAGGAGTCAAGAATTTCAGAATCTTGAAGACATCCACATTCCCAGTCATGCCCATACAAAGGGTTGAACTGAATGGATTAGGAATAAGACAACCAAAGTGAAAATCAGTCAACTTTAACAGGATACAAAAAAATGGTAAAGAGTTAGAGTCATGACAAATGTGAGTTGCTACAAAAGCTTTCATACAATCACCTTCCAGGTCGAGAACCTTGAATCGGGGGTAAAAACGGAAATCGTATCTTTCAAGATTCTTTGAAGGACATCATCAAATGAGGCTGAGCTTAACACAGTCATAATAGCCCTTATATCCCTCTTACATGGAACAGAAGCAACTATAAATACAGACAGCCAGATGGTAGTTACAGCACTGGCAGTTAACAGGAACAAGAGCAAGATAGCGAGACTCACAAAATATACAAAAGATCTTGCGAAGCTAAAGAATATTAAGATCAAAGTAAAAAAGATCCAAAGGAATGGCAACCTGACCATCGCCAAAGTAGATGGTGAGGCCAAGCAAGCAAGATCTAAATGGCAAACCACACATCTTGATATAATACCACTTAATAGGAAAGAACTAGTGCTAGCATATAAAGATGGGATCACTAACTTTAATGCCAGGGAAACTGTCCGTAACCATTTCAGGAACAAGCAGATCACTGACTGGTATAGTTTAGAGAGGAATCAGGACCTCACGTTACTCAACAAAGAAATCGACCGGAAAGTAATGGTGGATTACCTACATTTTAGAAGGATAACCGTGGGCCCAACAGATATGGAGAATCATCAACATAGGGCTTTCAAATTGAAGTCCTGGGTACAGGAGTTACCAACCATGGTTAAATTACATTCTAGAAAAAGGGATTTATACAAATCCAACAGATGCATCAGGTGCGATGCAGCCACCGAGAACCAGACACATATCCTCATTTATAAAGAAAACAAATTTGACTTTAATCTGTGCATGCTAGAAGTTATATCAAATTACCTCCAAAGTAGAGAGAAACGAAGTAAACCATGGGTCCAAAGATGGGTCAAGAAGGCAGAACGTAATATACAATACACCTGGATTAATATGATATCTAGAAGTCTAATCCCCAGGGATATTGCAGACATAATTTACGAGTGGGTCAGAATTTTCAAGAAAAAGAAAGCCAAGTATACTCTCCTAGAATACTTCGAAGAAATACAGAACCTCGCAAGAGAAACCTGGCTATAGAGATGCAAGGCAACCTGAGAATGGGAAAGATCCCAAGGAATCACTAAATCAGAAAAGAGAGCAAGAGACAAATAGAACCAGGGTACGCAAAAAGACCGACCAGGGAAACCAACAAACGAAATTGATTTGGACTGGAAGAAAACCAAAACCTTTAATTTCTTTTTCTTATGAAAACTCAAGGAAAATAGTTCTAACTCAGTTTAGGCAGGTTAGTTTTCTGAAAGAAAGGTAACAAGCCACGGAGATCCACCTGGAGATCTGATCCAGAAGGTATTTTTCATAGTAATCTTATATACATACTAGTATAGTCTGATTTCTAGTTGGCTTTGAAATAGATAGCACAATATAATATCTGAGTAAAGCTAAATAAAAGATCAACTGGAGGCTGAGCCAGCTTAAAAAAAAAAAAAAAAAAAAAAATATTAACCTAATTAGAAGCTAAGAGAGTTAATATTAAATTCTTTGATCTTACTGTAATTCAAATTTTCTTTTTTATATTTCTTTCTTTTAAAAATTTTAATAGAGTATAATACTAATATAATTAATACTTCTTTATTTATTGACTTATTTTTTAAGCCTTATATATATCTTTCAATAAAAGTTATATACTTGTTAGCTTTCTTAGTATTGCTAAATTGGATTTGATATATCTTATTTTTTCTTAAAAAATTAACAAAAAATGAAATTTTTAAGAAGAAAAAGTAGTTGAAAGAGTTTTTTTTTCATCAGTCAGATTTTAAAAAAATAAATAAATAAAAATTAATATATATATTATAAAAACTAAATTTCTTTTAATATATTTTTTTAATATATTTTAAGTTTTTTTTTATATTTACATATACAAATATTACAAATAGTTTTTTATTATATTAAAAAAATTACTTAAGTTTTATCTTATTTTTCTATTAATTTAGCAAATACAATATTGTTTATAATATTATTGATGAAAAAACTCTTTTTACTAATCCTCTGACTACATACAAAAAAGATGTTCACAAGAATTTTTGATACTTATATGTTAATAGAGTCTTACTACTTTCTTTAAAATCAATTCAATGAGTTTTCTCAGAACCCCCTCACCTTCTCTCTATCTTAGTTACAATCTTCTTTGAACAAACTGAACTCCTGTGACCTACAAAGTTTAATTCTTATCTTTACTACCAATAGTAAGAAAGTTTTTAAAGGAGAAAGAATCAACAGTATAGTACCTGTTATCTTTTTACTATGGTGAAAAAATAATAGAGTTTCTATATCAATCAAAGGATTTATTTCTATCCTTTGATTGGTATTGTGGCCTCTAAAAGCTACTTTTTTCACAGTTTTCTGGAAAATTTTGCCTATTCCAGCTTGATCTTAAAATTTCATGTAGTATAGATTTTACTGATTCTAATTGGCTGATATAAAACATGTCAGACAAGATTGATAAATAAGCTTATATTGATTATCTCACATGTCTGAATGCATTTCCTCAGCTTTATAAGAACCTGAAATCCAACATAAGTTATATAATTAGTATGAATGAATACAAGACATATTACTGACTTATTGCTTCATAAGAACCTTAGGCTTATTATAAGTCATCGGCTAGTTGTGCAGGTAGATAAACATCACATGGACTATAATCTCTTCTCTCTTATTAACTTCAAAAATGTCAAGGCTATGGATTGTGTACCTTTAGAGGCAAAGTTAGATGGATGAGTAGTTGTTAGGTGTTCCTTTATTCCTTCTGCTATTTTATTTTCTTGTAAATATTTTCAATCTTTCCCCTCCATTTTAATTTTTTTTTTAATATTGATTAGTTACAAGACTAGTACAAGAGATTCCAATATCAGATAGTGTTGAGACTCTTATGCAAGTCTTAGTATGTTAGGCCCCATTAATGGATGGCAACAAGCTGATTGGTGGGTGCATTAGTATACTTTAGATAATGTTGATTCCTGAATATGGGAATGGATAAGTAATGCACAACTTGTGTATCTTACTTGTTCTCCGCTTTATTTTTAAAAGAGAAGTATTTTCACTAGGCAATCATATATATTTCTTATCCTGGTTAGATTAGATATAGATTGAGTTATAAAATAGATAGCTTTTTGTTCTATTTCTCTCTAGTGATTTGTAAAACCTTAGACAGTATGGGAAAGTATTCATCTCAATTGTTGCTAAATATAGTCTTTTCTTAATAAAGCACTGGAGAATATATGGGATGAGCCAGTTTTAAAATAAAAAAAATAAATATCACTGATTCATTATTGGATATAAGAAAGAGACTATTTGACTATGACAAAGGTTATAAAATGCTCAATTAATCTTTTTTCAAGTTAAAGTCACCTATATCCGGATTGTATGTTAGGTAGATTCTCAATCTCTACTGTTCAAAAAAGTTTAAACCAGAAAAAGTATAGAGCTATTAGTGATATTCAGTGGTAAAGCTCATGCACAAAGCAACCTAGGAAGTTTTTATCCTATTTTTAAAAAATCACAAGCTGAAAGCCTAAAAGGCTAATATTGCTTCACTAATTAAACTTGAGTCTAAAAATATCAACAATAATATGTGAGCCAGCCAAATAATCTGAGAGAATCTTATTGATCACTAATATCAATAGTTACCAATAAGATATATCTATTGTAAAGCTAGGTGCTATTCTTTCTATAAGAAATTAAATTTGAAATAAAATATATAGATAGGTAAGCATACATACATTTAAATAGAAATAGATTTAATTGATAATATATTAAAAGATTGTCAAGTCACTCATGTAAACACTAATATATCATTTGAATTACTCTCTTCTCATAAGTCTTAAAACTATAAAGTCTTTCTTTTGGTCTCTAACTTATCTTTATAAAGACTCAATAGATGTTTTTTTTCCCAGGCCTTCCTAAAGAAGAATTAGTACAAGACAGGTACAGTATATACAGAGAAACAAGATTAATACTCAATCAAATTACACATAACTGTTCAATTTTTTATTTTTATTTTCTTTATTTTTATTTTAGGACACCAGTATGCTCTAGAGATACTGATTTTTTTTTGGTAAAAGAAAAGAAAATAAGTTTCAAAATAGCTTTAGAAATAGCTTTAACTTAATATTATTTTTATAGTTCTCAAATATATACCCATATGCATATGCTTGGTACAATGTATATACTGTATGTAATTTGAAAAACAATAAAGTTAGATATAAGCCTATTAAAAATATATATATATATATATTTAAGCTGGCTTGGCCAAGTTTATTAGCAAGTGGCTTTTTGGGTAATGAAAGATATATACCAGTAAAATTCCTTTAATTAGGCGTGGCTGCTGGAAGGTATCACATTGAAGCAACATGGCCTAGTCCTTACTAGGTCACATAATAACCTGGGGTCCATCATAAGTCGGCTGTCTACCGCAGGTGGATAAAAAATCACTACCCAAAGAAGGTTGGGACCAAGTGTGTCCTGGAAGTAAAGGCTCCCACTAGGCGATAAGTCTTCTCAGACGGTACACGAGAAGGAAATCAAGATCAAGAATGGATAAGTTCCTCAGACAGTCAGGAAAAGAAAGGATATTTCAATCGGGCATTTCTTATTGAGAAGAGGTCTTGAGAAGCAGGTTTTTGGAGGAAGCTGGAAATATTTTTTTTTACAATTTTTACTCTTTCATTTTCTTGTTGTCTGCTTAAACATTTTTTAGATATCCCCCTCCCCTTTTTTCAACCCATCCTTTTGTAGTTTCCTGTATTCCAGCAGCTTGGTCAGACATACGGCAGTGACAACCTGCTGGCAATGATGCAGTGGACTAGGAGAGTCTTCATCCAAAGACACTGCAGAGCAAAATATTGTCCCCAAGGTCGAACTTAGAGGCTTTTATGCTTACAACGAGTTAGTTAGATTAGAATAATAGTTTAGCTGTAGTATGTATCATGTTGCTTGAATGAAAATATACTTTTGTCTTCATTTGATTAATAAACTGACGATCTAGCCTGGCTACGGGTACTCAAAAAAAACATTAAGAAAAGATAGCAATAACTTCTCTTCATATAATACATAACTAATTCCTGACAACAAGAAAAGAACATCACCATTAAGCAACAATATTTTTCTACTTTTGATTTGTTTTAAGAAAAAAAGAAAGCAAAGACAAACTGATTCACAGTAAGCTTCTTGAAACTTAACATCAACTTCACAAAGCTCTTAGTTAGGTCAATGCAGGTTAACACCTTTCTAGGTATTAAGAGAGGTTTCAAAAAGCAATAATCTAAACCAATAAATCAGTTCAAATTCAGGGCTCAAAAAATTTAGAAAGACATTTAGGTCTTTTGAATCAAATAGTAAAGATCAATAACCAATTATCACAACAATTGATCTATTAGCTCATGTCATATGTACACTCACATATAAAAGTAAATAGATCCTAAACATAATAAAATAACAACTCACAACATATCAATATATTATAAAAAAGTAATATATGTCAATTAAGCCATATATTAAGTAGTAAACAAGTAATATATATATAGATAAACAAGACTGATACATAAGATTAAAACACATGATAAACAATATATTAGCAAGGATTATCTAATTACATAATTCAATATAGTTTCTTATTTACAGATAATCATATAGAAAAACAACAAAATATCAAAACAATTCAATATATGTAATAGTTTATTCATTTCACATAACAATATGACTTAAAAGAGTAAAACATTATTAGAATTCTAAAAAGATGTAAAAAAAAAATTCTAAAAGTATTAGTGAAAGTAGCTATTAGTTATGATCCCAACAAAAACTATAGAAAACAAAAATATTTTAATATAAACTAAAGCATAAGACAAAAAATTCATTATATATTCTAGTAAGAGCAATTCAAGTAACTTCAATATTAGATAATATCATAGTCAATCTATTAAATATAGATCCTTTAATTTTGGCAAAAGTATATATATTGAAAAAATATATTATTACTTTATGGGAAAAGTGATAAGGCAAGAAGCAAAATCTTGAAGCTCCTATACTTGAAGAAAAGATATATAACATGTTAACAAACAAAATTGGAAGCCATACCTTGAGTCATAATATAAACAAAACTATAAAAACAAATAATATTCAAATAGATATTCAATCAACTTTTATGTAAATAGAAGAAGTCAATCTGATTAAAAAAGTTATAATAAAAGATCAAATCATAACAGATCAAGTAGAAGCAGAAATAATCAAAGAAATAGTTCAAGAAATTTGTATCATAGAAAATATCTTTTACAATATACAAAATAGAATACAAGGTTCTATAGTTGATTTCTATTTTATCAAACAAACTAATACAATTAAATTGAAAGTGTTTCAAACTATATTATCAGGTGATAATAAAGAAGAAGGAATCAAATATCTCAAGGAAACTTTAAGTATATCCAAGAGACTGAATTTATCAATGGTAACTATTGGATTACCTTTGGTATTAATAAAGATAAAGATGCAGTATAGTTTCTAGAATCAATTAATAAAAAAGAAGAAGAAAACTTTTCTATTAAGAGAATGGATCAAGATAAGAGCACATATTTAGTTTTTAAAAAATATACTCCAAATAAAAGATTCTTCAAGCCAGAAAACTTTTTTTTAACAAAAAACAGATTCAAGTATATTATACTAATGAATATAGATCACAAATGTAACAAATAATTAATTAAGAAAGCAATAGAAGAGTATGGGAAAATAATTAATATTCATTAATATTGAATGGCTTTTCATCAAAAAAATTTTAGAATTCATCTATTTGCACATTATGAGTCTACCAAATTGAAAAAACACTGGATACTTAAAATTAAATCCAATCAAATAAAATTAATAATGGTTCACAAAAAACTCAATAATCAAGAAGTAATCTAGATACTTAAAGAAAGAAAGTGGTACTCCTTAAGATTATATGGGATTAGTGGAAGATCTACAAAACTAATATCTGAATAATTAAGTCAAATAAAAGCAAAAGCATTTTATATATTAAGAAATAAAATTACTTTAATATCAGAAAATTATATAGTAGTCTACTTTGAAAATAAAAAAGATTTGAAAGAGACACTTCAAAAACAAATTAAGATTGAGAATAAAAACTAGTATAGAGTACAAAAAATCACTATCAGAATTGTTGTAGGATGTTTATTGCCTCAAATAACTTATATGATTCAGATAATATACTGTATATGATTCTATTGAAAAAAAAAGAAAATAAAAAATATAATCATTATAGAAAGGACTATACAAAGATAGAATATCCAAATATAGTAACAATAGATTTCAGAAACAATAGAAACTATCAAACAAAAACTAACAGACAAGATTTGAGATCTGATTTATCAGCTACTGTTAGCAATAAGAAATCTTTAAAAAAGGAGAAGTCATACTTCAAATAGAATAATATTTAACCAAGGAGAAGAAGAAAACAGTCATACAAATACTAGGTAATAAGAAAGATAAATAACAAGATGCAAAATAATAGGCTCCAAGTCAGGAATTAAAGTATCTCAATTATGCAAATTAATTAAAAAACTAGACAAAAAAATAGATAAACTTGAAAAAGATCCACTCAAATGGAGAGCTAATTATTATTAAAAGAGTATTAGTTCAATTTAAAAAAAAATATAAAATACCTGTTCACTATTTTTAATATTCAAATAAAAAATAAGGACAAAGTATGATAAGAGGAGCAAGATAGTACTAGGAAGTAACAATATGATTAAGATCTTGAATATCTATTTAATCTAACTAAAAATTATTAAAATAATATATATTTAATAATTATAATTTTAAATCCTAATCTGATTAATTTATAAATTTAATTTAATTAATTTATAAATTTAATTTAATTAATTTATAAATTTAATTTAATTAATTTGATATTTTTTAAATTGTTTACAAGTTTTAAATTTTGATTAGGTTATATTTCAAATTTTAAAACTGATATTATAAAATTATTAATATTATTTGTTTTTAAAAACTAAAATAAAATACAATAGTTCTTTAAATAATTTTAATAATATAAATATTGAAATATAAATAATTTATCTAAAAAATTAGGATCCTCTGACCATACACAAAAAAGATGTTCACAAGAAGTTTTATACTTTTTTGTTAATAAAGTCTTAATACTTTTCTTAAAACAACTTGAAGTATAACTTCAAGAGTCATCTCTATACTTTTTCTTCTGTTTACAAATCTTTTTATTCAAAAACATGACTCCTAGTGATCAAGAAAAACCAAGTAGTACCTTTGATACTAATGGCAAGAAAGTTTTCAAAGGAAAAAGAATTGACTATAAAGTACTTGAAGACCTATTTAACTTTTGAAGCAAGAGATTTATAATGGGTTTTTGCAGTAAAAAGGTTTATTTTCTCCCTTTTTGAATGTCTTGGCTCTCTTTGAGCTTCTATTTTCATGGTTTTTTAAGAAGTTTTACCTATCTCAGTTTGATTCTAAATTTTAAATAGTACAAATCCTTATCAAAAGTGATTGACTAACAAGAAACACATTAGTTTTGAAATGTAAACAAGCTCTTATTTATCATATTCACGTGTTTGAATGATGTTATTGATAATTAGAAAGAAAGTTTCAGAAATATTTGTCCCTAAAAGTCCAAGTCCTTTAATGAAAACTTCCATGATACCAAAAGATCAAGTGATAGGTAATATGGATTGTAAACTTCCATCTTTTACCTAAGTTTCTCAAGTGGTGACAAAGCTTTAATAGAAAAAAGCTAAGGTCTAAATACTTTCTTTGAGATATTTCAATCTAGCTTACTTAAATGAAAGATCAGTTGGATTGGCTCGTTCAATGTCACAAATAGTGAAAAAAGAAGATTTTTTCAAGGTTTAAGTAAAGCAAAAAGACTATCTCAATCAGGCAGATCCCTTTTGAAAAAAGATTGTTTTTATTTTTAGATTTTTTTTTATGGACCTTGAATTGTTTCTTTTCTTCAATTGTTTTTCTTTTTTCCCTTTTTAACTTAGCAATTCATTGATTTTTGAGCAATCAATAGTAACAAATTGTTAACAATGATCCTGGTAGATAGAGGTTATTACCATTTATCAAAGGAGTATAATATTGTTTCCAAAATCTGACTTAGAGTACTTATGTATAAAGGTGAGTTCATCACTTTGTGAAAGTCTGTAAATTATTATATATTTGCTTTAATTTTTCAATAAAGACAAGCCATCATAGTATAATTGTGGATTAAAAAAAAAAAAAAAATTTTATCTGAAAAATTAATAATTAGCAATCTATATATTATAATAAAGTATAAAGTTATTATAAAAAATAATAACTTTAATAAAAGTAAAAAAGTTTTATTAACTATTGTAATATAAAATATATTTGTAATTTTTTTTTTTTTTTTGCTAGCTCAACCCCCAGTTGGTTTTTAATTATCTTTTACTCAGATATTACATTGTGTTATCTATTTCAGAGCTAACTAGAAATTAGACTATACTAATATGTATGTAAGATTACTATAAAAGATACCTTCTGAATCAGATCTTCAAATGGACCTCCATGGCTTGTTGCCTTTCTTTCAAAAAACTAACTTGCCTAAGCTGAGTTAGCATCATTTTTCTTGGGTTTTCGTGAGAAAAAGAATTTAAAAGTTTTGGTTTTCTTCCAATCCAAACCAATCTCATTTGTTGATTTTTTGGTAGATCTTTTTGCATATTCTGGCTCCATTTGCCTCTCGCTCTTTTTTCTGCTTTAGTAATCCCTTGGGATCTTTCCCATTTACCAGTTGCCTTGCATCTCTATAGCCAGATTTTCCTTGTGAAGTTCTGTATTTCTTCGAAGTACCCTAAGAGAGTATGCTTGGCTTTCTTTTTCTTAAAAATTCTGACTCATTTATGAATCAAATTTACGATGTCCTTGAGGATTAGGCTTCTAGATATCATGTTGATCCAGGTATTTTGTACGTTACGTTCAGCCTTCTTAATCTATCTCTGGATCTATAGTTTGCATCATTTCTCTCTGCTTTGAAGTTAATTTGATATGACCTC
>CAJVPT010006285.1:0-11212 GCA_910592055.1 Acaulospora colombiana
TCAATTGGATGAATAAGAAAATGAACATGTGATAGCCTATACAAGCCAAAGTCTTGTTGTACCTGAACTTAATTACTCCATCACTGAAATTGAATATCTTGCTACTGTTTGGACCATGAAATACTTTCATTCTTATATTTATCTTCAAGAATTTACTCATATTACTGACCACTCAGCTCTTCAATAGATGATTAATAACTCAAATCTAAACAAAAAAACAACACAATAAATACTTACTATTATGGATTATCTCTTCAAAATTCAATACCAGAAAGGCAGGAAGCATCAAAATATTAATACATTATTAAGACTCTCTTCAATTTCAACATCTTAATTATAGATTTGGAAACTTATCAGCAACTATATACCTATCTCTTTACTGAAAAACTACCTCTAGACTTAATGATAAAGGAAATAATCTTTTTCAAAAAACAAGCAACACATTATTTTATCCAATACCACACACTATTTCAATGCAATACTAAAAATCCAATGGAATTATTCAAAGTTATTAAAGCAATTGAATTAGAATTAATCTTATACAATTTTTATAGAATTATTCTTACTGGATATTTTGGAATTGAAGTAATCTATAATTAAGCAAGGAGTCGATATTATTGGCTTAATTAGTATAAAACTATTACTGAATATATCAAAAGTTGTGATACTTGTCAGTGACAAGAAGCCCTTATATCATATGAGGAATTTTACTCTATATCTATTGAACAATCTTTTGACTGCATAGGAATTAATATCACTGGATCTTTGTCAATAACTTCTTAAGGCAACTGATATATTATTATAATTACTGAATATCTTATCAAGTAGCCTGAAGCAAAAGCTCTCAAGAATATTAAAGCTACCACCATTGCAAAATTTATATATGAGAATATTATATGTTAACATGGGTGCCCTAAAGTTCTCCTATCTGATCAAGGAACACCATTTGTTAATAAGTTAGTAGATGCTTTATACAAATTAATGATTATTTACCACTGACTCTCAACTGCTTACCATTCACAATCCAATGGATTAACTGAATGATTCAACAAAACTCTCTGCAACACTCTGGCTAATATGTGAGTAATTATAATAATACATGGGATACTTTTTTAGACTTAACACTATTTGTCTATCACTCTATTGAAAATCATATTACTAAGTATTCATCATTCAAGCTACTTTATAGCTGTGAAACAAAGTTATCTATCGATCTTCAAGATAGCAAACAGTAATCTAATGACATATTGGATCAATAACTATAGTGAAATATTGAATTTATTACTAGTGATCTTAGTAATTTAAGGCTTAGTATATAACAAAAAATTGAAAAACATAGGACAAACAAAAACAATATTATGATCAGGAAATCAAAGTTTAAAAATTCAATATAGGAGATAAAGTTTTATTATATGAATCAGCAAAAGTAAAGGTACATGATAATTAATTTAGAAAAAAATAGATAAGATCATACTGTATTATATTCATAATATTATCATATCAGAAGTATACAAATTAAATAACATGAAGAACAAAGTACTCAAAAGGGTAGTAAACACTGATTGATTAAAAAGATATTATAAATAACCAATTTGGGAGCCAAGTATCATTATATAGTTATAGGACATTATATATTATAGAAAAAAAAAACATTATTGATATTAGTTATTATATATTCATATTTGTACCAAGTGACTTATTGAATCTATATACATAGTTGTAGATGATCTTGGTTTTCTGAAAATATGGGAAATCAATAACATATGCCTTCAAGCTGGTTAGCTATGTAGCACCAAGTATAGGATAATGTTTGAGGCTATAATAAACAAAAAGTTACTTATTTTAATTATTTTCTTCTTTATTATATCATATTTTATTTATTTAATTATAGTTTCTCTTATCTTAGTTTATTAATTTATCTTCTTTAGACATGACAATATAGTTGGATAGTTATGACAATTATGTGTGAGTGTTGGAGCATATGATATCTATTAGGAGTAAAAAATGCAAACATGGAATAAGGACCCTCTGAGTGTCATTTCATACTACAAGTTACTGGCCCACAAAGTATCACAGTGACAACAAAATATTTCAGTATTAAGTAATAAAGGAAATTTTTATTGAAAAACAAATAGCAAAATTAATTATTTGATTCCTTTTTCTGGAAAGGTATATCATTTGAAACTTGAAAAGGATTAAGATTATAAATTGGTCTTTGATTCAGATATAAGGATTGCCAAGTTGAGAAAATACTTCAGGAAGGAAGATTAATTAAACTTATCTATCACTCACAGATAGCTTTGGAGAAAGGTAAATTTGAAAGAATATTTGTTTGAACTAGTTGAATCCACAATTATTTTATATAGAGATGAAGTGCTTGAATTTTTGAGCACATTACCAACCATCAAGAAAGTTTCAAAGCCATCCATTTTAAGTTTACTTGGAGAAGTGAAGTTATTCATTGCTAATATTGAACCATAGCTTCTTGATCATGAAGATGGAGCCACTACAAGGTATCTCTCTGAGCTTTAAATTGCTTATGAAGTATGGAAAGTTCAGTCTGAAGAGAGATCAATTCCTCTTCATATTTTGAACAATAATAGCAAAGCAAAGTCCAATCAAGGAATTTCATTTTTTCTTGTACCAATATGATGCAACCGATCATTGGATTAGAATGTTCAATAGCATACTTAAGTCTGTTGATATGAGGCATTTTCAAGAAAATTGAAATATAGAATATGAGAATTAGTAATGACTGTTTATCAAGTCTATTTATTTAATGTTGAATAGGAACTGATGATCAGTTGGACAAGCTATCATATAAAACCAAATTGGGATGGATTGATTATTAATGGTACAACCTTAAAATATATTTAAGAAATGTCTAAATGGAAAAATTCCTATAAAAAATGCCCAAACTCAACTACCAACAATCAGTTGCAAGAAAACTGGATTTATTTAAAATGGATAAGTTATCTATTTTAAATAAAACTTCAAAATAGTATAAATCCCTATATAACCACATTACCTCAGTGAAAGATATTATCAAAAATACTCTTTTGAAAATTAAGCAATACATGCAACAATTTGATTACATAGTCACTCTGATCAATTTATACTATTTGGAAGAACTATTTAATATCATCCAGGATCCCAAACAATTGTGGCAACAGTATTTCAAAAAAATTCACTTCAAAATTCTCACTATTATTATCACATAGCTAGACATACCTATGAAATTTTTCAAGACAATCCAAACTAAATTTTGAACAAAGTTCTTGTCCATAAACTATTTATTTGGGATGACTAATGAAATTTATCAAAATGATTTTATTCCCTATATGAGAAAATTTGATTCAGAGGACTTCACCTTTTAAGGAGAGGAAAGTGTGATAAAAATAATTTCTAATACCATTGGATAGTTATTTTTAGTCATGATCATCATTCTATTTTCATTTTTATCTGTTTATTTATAATTATTTCTTTAATATTCTTATTGATACTTAATTAGCATAGATTACTTTATCAAATGTAGCATATGATATAATTTATCAAAAATCAGGTAGTCCAGAAGGTCTAGAAGGTCCAGGAGGCTCAAGTGGTCTATTTTTACAAGTATATAAGCTATTATAATTTGCACAAAAGTAAAACAAGTTGGAATAGAACTTTATTTGACTTTGGAAGTTTGGTAGATAACTTTACTTAACTTTGAAAGTTTAGGAATAACTTCACTTTTCTTTTAGGAGATTGGATATCTTCTTTTGATTTTAGGACTAAAGGAATTGTCCTAATTTTCTTGATTTATTAATAAACTTAAGTTCTAAGTGAACTATCTTTCTTGTAAAACACTGTGTGACATTGTTTAAAGGATTCTTGATGAATCCATTTTTGAATACTTCTTTAATTATTATAAACTGCTTCTTTAATTTTTTCTTTGGAAATTGTCCTTTTAAAAACAATTTCACTTGGATATACTAGTCAAATATAAATTTGATTAAGCTATATTATTACTATACTATTGTCTAGAATATTGAATTTAGAGTTGAGAGTAGTTATATTGAAAGTAAGAGATTGTTTTATATCTTCACTTTTTTTCTTTAATTCAGTTATATATATTTTTATTATTATTTATACTTTATTATTTTTAATAAGAGTAATCTTGTCCTTAAATAGTTTGTTTATATTATAATTTGACCTACTGGTTATATATTGTTATCTTTTTTCTCTTTTCATATTATTAGGCTTTTTATTACTTTTTTTTTAGATTTGCTATATCACAGATAAATGGAAAAGAGTTTTTTATTAATTTATTATAATATTTAATAATAATATAATACAT
Source organism: Acaulospora colombiana (assembly GCA_910592055.1). Classification (NCBI taxonomy): domain Eukaryota; kingdom Fungi; phylum Glomeromycota; class Glomeromycetes; order Diversisporales; family Acaulosporaceae; genus Acaulospora; species Acaulospora colombiana. The sequence continues at coordinate 4,340 of CAJVPT010006285.1, forward strand.
TTCAATATTTTTAAATAATATTTTTTTAGTTTTCACAATAACATATTATTTTATTAAAATAAATACATTTATAAAGCAACTATAATTAGTTAAATAAAAAAATTTTTTTTTTTAACCTTCTGTCAGATTAGTTAAGTGTGTTTTATTAAACATTTATAAGCTGTATATATTAAATGAAACACTAAAGCTAAATTTCTAACTAACTCACTCATTTTGGTTGTATTATCTCTCTAAGTGCAACTTCGGGAGTGATTTATCATTCCATTAGAGGTTCAGATGAAGACTCTTCCAACTTTTAACATCATTGCCTGCAGGTTACTACTACAGATCACTCTTTTGAGCTCTGACAGAGATCAAAACCCAACTACTTCATACCATACTTCACTCCATTTAGTAAGATTTCTTCCAACTGCTTGTCTTCAACTTTTTTTTCTTCATATGTCAGTTTTTTACTAGATCAACTTTCTGTAATGTTGCACTTTTTTTTCTAGTTTCGTGAATATAATAGTCTTTTTATCGTGTTATATTTGCAGATTCCTGATTTTTGTTTCCATTCAATTATCTTTTCACATCTTGCATTCCATATTTTTTTCCAGAAGTGGTTTTGAACTTTTTCTTGTATCTTCGTTATCCATTTTCTTGCTTCTTTTTCAATTATATTGCCATAACATGTTAAATTCACGATTTTGGTAACTAGTTCTTTCTCTATTAATCCCATACAGAAGCTAAGTGTGTCCTGACTGGTTTCTGAGATTCTTTCTATCAGTTTTGCTATCTGTTTGTCGCTCTCTCCTATTTCTATCCTGTCATCTATTCTCAAGCTTAACTTTTTCTCTTCTGATTCCATTTTCCTTTTTTTTAAGAGCTTTCTGAACTCTTTCAAGACTCCTTTTATTCCTTTTTGCCATATCTCCTTTTATTGAGTCTTATAAGCTAGGCATTCTAGCAAATGTTCTATCGTTTCCTCTTTCTGGCTACATGTAATGCATTTTATTTGCTTATAAAGATCTGGTCTTCTTATGGCCAGCTTCGTAAGTGTTGGTAGCTCATTATTGATTAGTTTAGTGAGAAAGCTTTTGTTTCATGAGCTTTTAAATGAGGTGTTCCATGTATGTCCCTTATTAAAGTGTTCACATACAATGTCCCACATGTATCTGTGATGGTCTTGGATTTGCTGGTCCCATCTTCTTTCAATTCTTCCTTGTGTAGTCCATTGGTAAGCTATTACTTTGTTATTAATTTTTTTAATAGTTTGTCTTATAGGGGTATCTAACACTATATTCTGCTATTTAATTTCTGTGATCATTTTGGGCGAAACCAATTTTTTCCATTTTATCACTGGGAATCTTAGTGCTTCTTTGGCTAGAGTATCTGCCTTTTCATTATACTGGATATTAAAGTGTGTCTTAACCTTGGTAAGCTTGAGATCCAGCTTCTTTTTCTTTACAAGATCTAGCATATGTCCCATAGGGATCAGTTTTGTTCTTTTAACTATCTTTTGTGAGTTATTTTGGAATCCTCCTTTTCTATAGTTTTCTATCTTGAAATGTAGACTTGACTATCTGTAAAGATTTCGATCTTGCTATCTATTGGGACTACTAGTAGTATAGTAACTATCGCTACTAGTTCTGCTCTAGTGGATAAAGGCCAATTCTCTACTCCAGTTTAAAACTTGCTTTCTTTTCCTGCTTCTCCTATTTGTATCCATGCTACTCCTATTCTCATATTTGTACTTCCATGGTTAATAAGGGACCCATCAGAATAGAATATCATTGGTTCTTTTCTTTGCTTATTGTGATTGAGTATTTCGATCAAATGGAATTGGTAGGCATCTTTTTCAACATGATCTTTGATGATATTTATTTTCCAATCCTCTATCTCCACATGTAATACTTTTTCATTCTGGGTAGTTACTTGGTCACTGTATAATGTTCTACCTATCATACCTTCTAATGTGTCTTTTGAAATCAGAATTTCCAGTGATTGGGATCTTTTGGTGGACTTTTTTGCATTGAGATGGAAAACTGTATGTATTTTTTCTATACTTGTTTCTATTATACATCAGTTTTCAATCTTTATATCTTCTATGCAACCTTAACATCAGGTTAGCTTTAATTCTCAATTTTTAATAGGGCTGATACATTCAAAGTGTTCTATATTTAGCTATCTTGAAATATTATCTAGAATCAATTTTTCCCAAATTATCTGTTACTGTTGAAATTTGTTTCTTGTAACTATCCAGGGTTTCTGGCATTTGTCAAAGTTGATATTGAGATTGGGATGTTCTGAAATCCCTTTTATCCATTCTTCTTTCCAGGATTCTATGAGTTGTTTTAATCAATTTTCTTGCATTGTCTTGGTTATAAATAGGTACCATCCTGGAACAGGTCCTTTGCTTATTTTCTGTAGCAGTTGAAGCATTCACTAGTTTCATAGTTCTCTTGTTTCATGATCAACAAGCTGGTCTATATACATTAGTTTATTGTTTCTGAGTGATGGAATTGCTTTCTTATACTCTTCTATCGGCAAATATTCTTTAATTGAGTTGTTTCCTTGGTTCTATTTGAAAATGTCATTCCATTTCCAGCTTTGAAAGGTTATGCCTATGTCCTTAGTCAGCTTCAGTACTTGTAGGGAGAAGTTATCTTTTCCTGGAATATTATTTAGTGAGTTATATATAAGCATATTGACAGGCTCCCAGTATCTGACTTGTGCTTGTTTAAGTCTAATAATTGTTATGGTTCTGGCTGGTCCTGGATCATTTAATCTATTGCACAATCCTATTATCTGGCTTTCTTTTTGTAATATCCAAACACTCTTTAAGTTATAAATCTTGGGATAATATATTACACTATTTGGTATTGTTCTGCATAATATAGCCTTATTTTTAAACAGCTTTCTGTATACAGTTTTTAAGGTGTTATATATCTTCCAAGTCAATATACTGTATTGCATTCTGAATTCGATTCTTGGTATTAGCATTCTATTCAAAATATAAAGAGCTTGTTTGTCTATTAGCTTTTTATTCTTCAAAACTCTGGTAACCATATTAATTTCCTTAAGCACCTGTTCTTTGAGCTCAATAGCTGTTTTTTGGTTGCCTGTCCAAATCCCTAGGAATCTTGCTTGTTCAGCTCTATCCAATTCTCTCACCACTTCTTTGTTAACTCTTGCTTGAACTTCTTCCAGATATTGGTTAGGGTTATTAATAGTAACTAGGACTGATTTATTACTATTAATTTGTGAGTCGTTTACTTTGTAAAATATTCTTGCTTCTTCTAATATTCCTTCCATATCTTTCTTTGATCAGGCTATCCATGTAGTATCATTCATAAAGGCTATTACTGCATGTCATGACTTTAACTTTCTATTATTATCACCTTTCAAGTCCGGATTTCATGTAACTGACATTCTATATTCTTTTGCTTTATTATTTTGAATCTTACATAGTAAAGGATCATAAAATATTCTTCACATTAATGGTGAAATAGTTTCTCCTTGATCCATTCTATCCTCTGCAATAATTGCTTTTGTTAAATTTTTATCATATATCACCCCAAACTCTCTATTGTAAAATAGACTCATTATGATTCGAATGAAACCTTCTGGAATTTTGATTCTTTTCATAGCCTTGACTAATATATTTAGACTAATCATATTATATGCTTTTGCCATATCTTGGAACAAAATCCATAACTTTTTTTTGTTTTCTCTTTCTTTCTCATAGATATTGTTCAGAATTTGTATTGGTTCAACCATACTTTCTTCTGGTAATCCTGCGTAGTTAAGTTTTCTCAGGATATTATTGCTCTTATAGATATTTTCCAGTCTGTTTGTGAGAATTTTTGTAAAACACTTTCACATGGCTTCTAGCAACACTATTAGTCTTGTATTGATGAGCTCACACTTCCATGGCTTTGATTTTGCTATTAAATAAATATAACTTTGCTTCCATTTGTATGGCATGACCTCACATTTTAAAAAGCAATTCAGTATTTTTTTCAGATAAAGTTTCCCTTCTGAATCTAACCTTTTTAACATTTTATAACTAATTTGTGATTTTCCTAGAACTTTATTATTTGGAAGTGCTCGGAGTGTTTCATCTAGTTCTTCATGAGAAATCAGTTTTAAGAGATCCTTATACCATTTTTCTTTAATATAGTTTCTGGAACTATATTCTTTTTTCCAGTCTTCTGTTAGGCTGTTGAAGTCAACATCTCATGTTCTGAATGCTTCTTGATGGTATTGTCTTATCTCTTTTTCTATTTTCTCCTTTCTAGTTATTATGTAGTTATTTTTCCCATTTTTGACTTTGACTCTGTCCAATATAATTTTAGTTCATTTCCTCTTTGTCAAAGAGTTTGCCATTCTTCTTTAATTATTTCGCAAATTATTACACCTTTGTTCTAGGACCTTTTTAATGATATCTTTCGTCTGTCTTACCTCTGTATTCTGGCATGTTAGCTTTAGGCCTTCTATTGCATCACTTATTTCTTTTTTCAAAAGTGTCCATGATATATTTGAAATGCTATGTTGAATACAATAGTTTTCAATTTGGTGATTGGGAGTGTATGCTATATTGTGTTTCTTGATTGCTACACTAAGGGCCTGTAACTTGTTTGATTCTTGTGAGATTTGTACTTTCTTGAGAAGTGTTTTAAGTTAAAGAGCTCATCTATATTTAATATATTCTGAGCCATGCTTGTAGTGTTTTTCTTGAGCAGTAGATATCTTCTTACTATTCAGGTTATTGTGTGCTGCCTTGTATATTTGTTCCTTGAAGACTCTCCATAAAGTGTTTGCATAAGCTTCTCTTTCACTTGCTTCTGGCTCTTCTTTTAACAATGGCTTTAGCATTATCTGAAACTTATGATTTACGCTTTTTCTGAATACTTGCCATTGTTCTAATGTTGATCCTTTAATATCAATTTTCCTTTCATTTTTTATAGTGGATCGGTTAATGCTGTCTCTTGAGAAAAGATTGTTATCATGTAATATTATCATGAGTATTGTATGGTCACTGCCTATTATTTCCTCCATATTTTGATTATTGAAATATAATAATGGGAATTTTGTGAGGCTCTGTTATATCCATATAAAATCTATTCAGCTACTGTTAGTAGCATCCTATCTTGTTAGAGTTTTGTTCTTTCCTTCCCATGTTGCCTACGTGTCTATGAAATTCCATTCATCTAGGAAGTCAAATAGTTGAATTTCTGGACATCAAGATGGTTTAAATATTGCCCTGGAGATAGATGCTCTATCTTCTGCAGGGTTGTATGTAGCATTGAAGTCTTCCATAATTACAGTATTATGTAAAAATTTTGTCTATGCTTTTCTTTGATGAAGTTTTGTACTTTTTCTTGTACCTTATTACTTCGTTTTTATCAGAGGGGATATAAATCTGGATAATGCATATCTTATTTCTTCTTATATGTATGTTGACAGCTATCATGTGTCCTTCCACCTCTTCTATTGATGCTATTTTCTTTTCCAGGTCCTTTCTTATCAATAAGCTAACTCCTGCACCATAGGGGATATTTTTGTTGGCACTATGGGAGTGTTTGTATATCCCTTGGTTTTGAAAAGTCCATTTTGCCTTTGCTTTGTTTAGCTTTGTTTCATATAGATCCATAATTCAAATACCTTGCTCTGGTATTTCTTTTATAAGGTTATGTTGATTTGTTTTATCAGTAATACCTCTTATATTGTGTGTTCTGATTCTTATTACTTTCTTTTCAATATTTATATCTGCTTGTTTTTCTTTTTCTGATGGTATTTTTCTATTTATGAATGCAGTTTTTTCTATTTGAAGGAAAGTCTCAAGGTCTTGATCATACTGCTGGTCCTGCATATTAGTTTGCTTCTCCTGTCGTATTTTGCCCTCGTTAGTTGTTTGGATGTTAGGAATAGTGAGCAGGTATTTCCTATTTTTCTGTGATTGGACTGGTACTCCTTTTAAGAATGGTTGGCCCTCCATCTAAATGAGCCTTTTTCCAGTTTGTTGATCCTTTTGCCAAGTTTGTCAATTGGTTTGCATAATTGAGATACTTCAGATTCTTGGCTTGGATTTGATCGGAGACTTCTGGTTTTGCATTTAGCTAATTTATAGAATAGTTGGTATGACCATTACTGTGATATTTGTGATAAAAAAAATTTGTGATAATCATTTGTGATAAAAAGTTTAAGTTATAAAACAAGTGATAGACATATTTGGTAAAAGTTTAAGTTATAAAATATACAACAATCGATAGACATATTTGATAAAATTTAAAGTTACAGTATAAGGCAATTGTTTATTTAATTTTTACATTTCTAATTTGTTATTGTTGTAATAAAATTTATAACAATTAAAGTCAAAAAATAAATAATCTTGTGAATTATTCATGTAACAATATTTTTTTTGTTTATCAAAAATATTCAAACATTTGAATCCGTGAGGTATATTGATGATATTATTATTTATATTTACAAAATAAATAAAATAGAATTCGCCATCCTGGATAAGTTTTATGTTGAATCCATAATTATTAAAATCAAAGATAGTATTATTTTCATAATTCAAATTACAATTATTACAAAATTTACGAACATATTTTATGAAAGGATGAATTTTCAAATCGACATATATTGTATTAATGTAGTAATTAAATTCTTTATATATAAAACAATGGTTTTTACCAAAAGAATCAACATTTTTTCGATTTATTTTATATATTTTATAATAACCACTATCAGGATCTGGATTAGGAGTTCGACAATATGGAATTTCATTATCGTATTTGATTATTCTTCAAATTTTTTTTTCATTTACATTGAATATAACACATTTTTCATTAAAATTTTCGAATTCAAAAATTAAAGGAGGTTGAT
>CAJVPT010006286.1:0-11212 GCA_910592055.1 Acaulospora colombiana
AAAAACTCATTAAGAAAAAAGCTATTAAAAACAAAATTATCTTAGATATCAAGAAATGGAAAGGTTTAAGAAACAATTGATTTGATTCAGACAAAAAATATATGATCTACTCTGTACTAGGCCAACACAGAAAAAGTATTGTTATTAGTAGACTCACTAATAATATCTTCTCTGAAAGAAACCTTATCACTAATTCCATTGAAATCAAAGAGAAAGTCCGTTTCCATTTCAAAAAATGAACAAAACAATGAAATATTAACAAATATAGAGGCACCATATAGCAACAGAAGTACGAATTTAAGAAGAATATCGATTCAACCTGGTATAATGAAGTTAAGACACCTATGCTACTACCAGAGCTTCTAGAGAACCTTAACCATACTAGTAACAAATCTGTCCCAGGACCTTTGCAAATTTCATACATAGCATACAAATACATGAGCAAAGAGTTTCTAGAATTGATTGTTACCTTTTTCAACATTTTAAAGAATAAAGAAGCAGTTCTCAGGAAATAGAAACTGAAAACAATCTATCCAATACTTAAGCTCAAGGAATGGCAATACAATATCAATATTACATGACCAATAACTCTCCTAGAATTACTAAAAAAAAATCTTCTCAAAAATTATTACTAATCGTCTGGTAAAAACTCTAACAAACCATCAAATCCTCTCTCCACACAACTGGGTGATATTTCCAGGTAATAGCACTAGAGAACCAATTACTATATCAATCAGATACTCAAGAATGCCAAAACTACACAAAAACTATGCTATATGCTTTTTCAGGATATAAGCAAAATATATAACACAGTCAATATAAAGAGATTAGAAACTGCAATGTACTAAATCAAAATCCCACCACAGATTATCAACCTGATCTGCAACTGTTTTCACAATAGAAAAAACATTGTCATCACCTTTTTTGGTAAAACAGATCCATACCAGGTATAAGAAGGCATTAACCAAGGTAACATAATCTCTCCCTTCTATGTCACATATATTACGACTAGTGTTCACAATTTTGATCCGAATCTGATCGATCCGTGAATCGGATATGAATCGGATTGGATCAAATTTCAAAATTTTTAATCCGATCGGATTTGGATCGAATCGAATTTTAAATTTACAAAATTATCAGATTCAAATTGGATTCGGATCAAACTCAATATAATTCAAATTAGATATGTACCAGTCCATCAGTTCATATAAATTGTTATATAATTATTTAATTTCATTTAAACGAACTATCTAGGAAATTAAAATCGAACTATCTAGGAAATTAAAATAGTTTTTTTTTTTTTAAAAAAAAATATAAAAGGCAAGTTAAAAAAAATTCACACCTTTGCTCTTCTTGATAATTTTTTAATGATATTTTAGTTTTGCTGCTTAATTACTTTCATCGTATCCTTTGCTTTGCTAATTTATTTCTTTTAAAAATGGAATTTGAAAACTCATTTGATAGCATGCAAATTGTATACGATGAAAGTAGCAGTTTAACTAGCCATGACAATATCGATATTGGAAATATAATATATCTTTGCTTAAAGTTATTTATATATATTTTTTAGATTAAAGGTATTGATATTTAATAAGAGATCAGTAAGTTTTGCTGCATATTGAAATTTTTTTATTATTTGTTTTCTATTCTATTGTGTATCCATTATTCTTATCACATCTTTCTTGATAAGTATACTATATTATTGGATAGATTGTTTCTTAATTTTCTAATTATAAAATATGATTGTTGACATTTGTTCTATTTAACTTATATATATTAATATGTTGATGATTTGTCTATATCTGGTAAAGGTTTTTTTGTATTTCTATAAATTTTGTGATCAAGAAGATTTCTTATATCCTGATTGGGGAATTTTGCTATCTCAGTTTAACCTTGAATTTTGGTTAGCACAAATTCTTACTAAAGGTGATTGGCTAATACAAAACATGTCAGTTTTTAGAATGTAAACAAGCTCCTATTAATCACACTCATGTGTCTTGATATATTATTAGTGATATAGGAAAGAAAGTTCAGAAAAAGTGTTCTCTCCAATTATATATATTCTACCTCTAAGAAATAATTATAATACTGAAAGGCAAATAGACCTGTGGGTCAATAGCACAGTAGTAGTACTCCCAGGTCACAATCACAAGGTCTGTAGTTCAATATCACTTAAGGACCAAAAATCGAAATTATTCTTCTGATCAGGTTTACCGGTTATCCTGTGAAAGTCATACCCAAATATCCGGAACCTGCTTGAAATAGGTTAGGCTGCATGAAGATGGGACTTCTGGCCTTCTGTCGATTAGGGGCTGAAACTTAAGGTCATACTACTGGAAGAATTGTATGAAGTAAGGCTTCTGATCTAGCCTTCCACATAAAGCCCCCAGCTCACTCTACCCTGGCAGCCTCCAGAACCCCCACTCTCCTAGCTCATAATATCTCAATATGATGCTCCACTTAATTGAAAATCAGCCAATAGGGACTGATCTAATGCCATAGATGGTGACAAAGAAGGTAATATACCCCCTTCCGAGATCTGAGCGAATAATATCTGGGAATATTGGAGAGTGTATACATCCCGTTGGGTATATCTAATAGGTCTAGCTTAGTGTATTCAATAAAATAGTCATATGAGCACTATACTAACTAGCCTAACCTTAGCAATGTCATTTATGACTGTGTATTAATTATCCAGCCACTAGTTAGATGTGCACACTTTCTCAGTGGTAGTAGATCTAGCTAGGATTGCCACGATAGGTTAGTATTAATCTATATATGTAGAGATGTTTGATGTAATGACAGTGGAATTAAATTGCCAAATAAAGTCTCGCATTTAATACCAGTTATGGTTTAATACATTAAAAATACTTAAAGGCAAATGATGGGTAGGAATAGAAGATTTAACTCCCATCTCTCACTAAGTCCCTCAAGTGGTGAAAAAGCTTTCTTGGACAAAAGCTAGGATTTCCAAGCTTCTATTCTGGTCAAGCAAAGTTCTTGAAAAGATTTTTTTATCCCGATCAGGCAAACTCTTCCATAATATAGTGCTGGCCCTCATTATAATAAATAAATCTATATATTAGCAGAAGAATAAGTTCCTCAAATGTTCTTCTTGAAGTTACTTTCAGGAATGGCTAAGTTCCTCAAATGTCATGAAGCTTAGAGAATATTCCAATCAGACAAACCCCTTTCAAGAGGAAACTGTGAAATAGAGCAAGAACCTTTTGGAAGGCTTTGAATTTTATTCCCCCTTTCCCTTTCCCCAGTACCAACTTTAGCAATTTATCATTTTTTGGGATAATCAACAGTGATAAACTGTTGGCAATAATCCTGGTTGACTTAAAGACACTATTGCCAAGCTACTAGGAGAGTGAAATATTGTTCCCTAAATCTGACTTAAAGTACCTAGTTTAGACTTAATTTTGTTTAGTCCAATCTCGCTTAGTGAACTTCTCATATTCTTTAAGTAGTGTAGTCCTTTAACTAATAATGTATAACAATGAGTTAGTTACTTTGTGAAAGTCTGTAAAATATTTAGGTATTTCTCAATATTTCAATAGTAATATGCCATTGTGGCAAGATTGTAAATTAAATATATATATATATATATACTGTATATCCTATATTCTGATACTGGTTTTTTTTTTTTTTGACTCAATCAATATAATTGTTATATATGTCAATCTTTACTGATCTATATTGGATAAGATTAAGTTATTTGTTTTCTCTGAAGCCTATTTCTCCCTAAATAAGACAGTGATATGATCAATACACTTTTTTTTTCCTTGCAAATGTTGAAGTGACTTTTTAAGCTTCCTAGTACTTTGGTTAGATATATGATCTTTTGACCAGTAGTAGTACTGGGAATGTCACTTTATCATGATTTTTGCTTGAATCTTTCTTTACCATATCTTATTGTTCTATCAAATAGTAATTTTGATCTTGGATGACCTTTTTTTTAATTTCTTTGGACTTGTTATGTTTCTTCGATTTCTTTCTTATTTGAATTTAGATCTGATTCTTTCTCTTTTTTTATATACATTTCTATATCAGAGTCATCAATTCTTGCTGATGTATGAATATGTTGTTGAGTATCAGATATTTTTTCTTTATGTGCTTTCTTGGGATGCAGTCTATTTCAAAAGTGTTTATTTCTTCTATCTGATTACTCCTTATATGTGATACTGAGCTGTTTGTATCTTTTTCATTATAGTTTTGAGAGCTCTAATAATTGACTATTGATTGTTGGGTTGTTTGTTCATTTATGATAAGTTTTTGGACAGTTTCTGTTGATTTTTCAGGTTCTTTGCCCTTGTTTAATGTTATTGTCATTTCTATATTCATATTGGTTTCTTTTTGAAGATTTTTTGTGTTACTTCTTACCAAAAGGTTCTCATTATAATTGGATCTTGTACTGGTTTTAAAGCTATAAAAAGTTTTATAAGAATTTATCTATTTTGTGTGCTTTTTATTTCTTGAAAAAAAATTGTCTAAAAAGGAAATTTTTAAGAATTCTGGGATCTGCAAGAAAGAGTTATATATATATATACAGTACATATATATATTTTTTGAAGTACCATAACAGGCCCACTTTATTAAATATAAAAGAGTACATATTTCTTTAAATTACAAAGTGATTTTGTGATCTATTTTTTCTATGTTTTCTCTCATTTACTTTCTAAGAAAGCCAGTTTGTTATGAAATTCCTTGTAGCTTGTTGTCTCTTATAAAGAAACTAATATGTCTAGGCTCTGTTAATATGCCTTGAGTATATATCAAAGATGGATGTATTCCCATTGATGATGTTAGCAACTAGACTTGTAGTTATGTCCATTGTTATCTCCTAAGTATACTGTTGTTGAACTTTTTTCAATTTCTATTTTTTCTTTCCTGATATTATACAATTGATTTCATTATTTAGTTTCCATTTGTGAAAAAGTGACATCTGTCTTGCTATATATTGAAGGTGATAAATTGGATGTATTTGATTATATCCTGGACTGTCTCTTCTAATTTGTTTTCCTTTAGATGTGAAGTAATTAGTTGAGTGATGTCCCTGATATTTCTATCTCTTATGAAAATATCCCAGATATTGTGTTTGTTCACATTTTCGCCTACTTTAGCTTTGATATTTGTCATTGATGGTCTTTTCATTTTTGTTGAAATTTCTCTACTGATCATGTTGGTGATGAGGTCTGATATCTAGCCCATATATATTGCATAGAAAGAGATAGCTTTGATCCTCTGTATCTTGATACCTAAAACATTTGCTTGTAGTATATATACTTGGATAGTATTTGTGCAGTGTTGTTATTGTAGAGAGTTTTTTATTCTAGAGTTTTAGTGAGTATGTACATAGTCTTTGGTCTCAAGGGTCACAGGATAAGGAGTTAATATTGGATGGGTGAAGACCATATCTTTTATTAATATATATGCTATGCAGATTTCACAGATACAATGGCAAATATTTATCAGATCACAATTAAGGGATCTGTATAAACCCCTTATTATATATTTATAAACAAATAATTATACATTTTTGAAGTAGACCTATTTATATGAGTAGCTATACCTATTCTACCTCTATATATAACTACTACCTATTTAAAAAAATATGTGATTTCTTCTTAATTATTCTCAGAACAATTTTATTTATTGTAAGAGTAATCTGATTATCAGGCCATCAAATTTTCTTTATCCTGGACTTCTCAGTATTTTAAGTCCTTTGGGGTGGTCCACAGATTTCTTCTTCTACCAAGGCCTCCCAATAGTCAAGTCTATAAAACCCGATACAGCCACATACTTGAATTTTTGAAAGGATGCTTTAATGCTAAGGCAGGAAACTGAAGTTTGTTTTTATTTGATTTATTATTTCTTCCTTCAGTGGTATGCTACCAGTTCAATATTTACTCTTCTTATTACCCTTATTTGATAATGCAGCCATGTCAAGGAATAATTCTATCCAATTTCAGATATTCAGTCTTATTACAATTCATTCATATATAGACTGGCTTATATCACGCAGGAACTTCAATCGACTGTTGAGACAAGCTATATATGAAAACATTAGTTATATACAATTAAGCCAATGAATACAGGTCATTATCTGCTTTTCAGAGGTTACCCCTTAGAGGATTTAATCATAGTTCTTGTGATCTGACCTACAGAGTGCTAACCACTGCATTATGAACCCATAGATTATATATATATATAAACTATTAAAAATATAGTTTAATAAATAATATTTTTAATTAGTAAAAATTTTTTGATATATCAATTAATTAAATTTGATTAACTAATTAATTTTTGAAAAATTTTTGATATATGTGATCAATAAACTTTTTAATTCGATTAAAACTTATAAAAAATAATTAATATAGTTTTTTAATTAATTAAAATTAAGATTATATAGATTAATATATTCAAAATTTAATAAATAATAAGGAAAATTTTTAAAAAATACTATTCTTCTAAAGATAACATTTTTAATATTGTGCAAGTCTTTAGATTGCATTTTATTTTTAGATTTTTAATAATTATAAGGCATTAAAGTATTTTTAACTATAATAAACTATATTAATTTGAAAGTCTAAATTTTACAATATAGAGTACTATAAGATATTTATTTTTATTTATCTTTTTTAAAACCTCATAACTTTTATACTAGACAATAAAATAATAAATCCTTTTACAAAATGATATACAGTATCTTTGATAAAGCTATCATTTTACAAAAAGATTTTTTATTTTGTTTTTTAAAAAGTTATTAAAGTTAAAAGTTTTATAATTTTATAATAAAGTTAGAAAATTGATACCAATGTATATCAACTTTGTATGTGATATTAGTCATATGCCATATATTTTATTGATCAATATTAATGTATATTAGATCAATATTATTCTAATACCATTTAGGATTAACTAGGTTGCATATGGCACAAGGTACAATGGTATATATACATAATCAAAAATATATACATGTGTCTCAAAAAATTATTTTATTACTGTAAGCTTATTTTTTCTCTTAAGAAGGTTAATTATTAAAGGGGTTATTTAATATTATTAAGAAGGTTGTTTTATTATTGAAAGGTACTTAATATATAAAGAGTATCAAGGCTTAAAAGATATTATTAAAAAAAGCAAGTGCAGCTCACTCAGTTTGACAAAATATTTCTTTTCTATTCAAATAAATATTTTCTCTACTGATTTGTCTATAACTTTCTCTAATGCTGTGTTTTTTCAAATAATTTTTTTTCTGACAATATTATTGACCTTAGTTCAAGTGAAAAATATGAAAGCATTACTTCTAATGATATCATCAATAACAATTTCCAAGAGGATGAAAATGAACTGGATAATATTAATGTAATTTTAATAATTGATTAACTCCTTGTAGTATCAAAAATAGGTTTTGAAAAAAAAGATAATTAGTAGTTTATACTGGCAATATGAAATAAACTTAGCAAAGAAAGAAAAAAAGTTTAAAGTAAATAGTAGTAGAAAGTTCAAAAATTATATAGTTCTTTCATCCTGCTAATAAAAACTCCAGAAGTAGTAATGGTACTGAATTAGAGTTGATCAAAGAAGAGACTATTAGTAAGGCAATTAGATTTATTGAGAGAGTAATACTTGATGAAACATTCTCTAAAACTCAAATTATCCATTACATAGCTGTTATATATTTTTTTCTAATTATAGTTTAACAATAAAAAGAAAATTAAGGCAACAAATATAATTTTAAAGATAGTCATTGGTGATCCTTGACTTGCAAAATGTATTAGAAAGTGGACAAATATTTGCATGAAAGTACAATTAATCTAACTGACTGTTTGAGAAAGGTTTCTATCTAAAAGCTTGCTTTATAATGTATTAATTTCTTTTTAATTGGCTGGCTATTTACATATTTAGAAGTTTAAAATAGATCCAAAAATAAAAAGAAATATTTTGAGCAGTACATTCTTTTCCAATTGAATATTGAATCTGTTCAACATATTTCAATCCAAACAGCTTATTATTGGATGTATAAACTTAGTTTTTAATATAAATATTTTCAAAAAGATGTTTATACAGATGGATACAAATGGTTAGATATTGTTACTTATTATGAGACTTTTTTTTAAGAGGTTGCAGAACTTGATTGGCTTATATCCAAATGGCTTAATAAAGATTGCAAGTTAAGAACTATTCCATATTTGAATAATAATAAAAAAGAACATATATGGATAATCCATAATGAAACAACTTTCCATGCTTATGAGAAATTACATGCTGTATAAATTCTGAAAATAAACAGTCATTATTGTATGTACAGTAAAAAAGGATTGGGTTTTGATATCCATATAAATGATTTTTTAATGAAGACAATAGGCTGCTTAAAGATGAATAAGAAGAGACACATATTATGATATTACTTGATACAAACCAAGATAGATTTTGAAACTCCCCAAAACTCCTTGAATAAGTTATACAAGCAATAAACATCTTTGAACAGATGTATTTAGGGATATCAGTATATTTGCCTTTGATAATATAACTTCATATATGACTTTTACTGGAGATGCTCTTGTGGCTTCAAAAATAAATCTTGATTTAAAAGAATCAGTTTTTAAAAATACAAAATACAATATGAAATGATTACTATTAATCAATTATTATCGAAAAAAATTATTTTGCTTATAATAAAAAAACAAAGTTTAATATTAATTTAAATATTTAATCTAAGAAAATCTAATGAATTCTTAGTGAAAGACAATTATGAAAAGAGGGAATGATATTAAAATGTGATTCGTGCAAGAGAAAAGATGTAGATCTTAATATCATCAATTATTGTGTACATTGTTTAATGGCTAATTAACTCAATTTTCTTGCATAGCAAGATTAGATACATAAGGTAATTTTGCTAGTTTAATCATTATTCTTTATTGACTTAGTCTTAACATCTTGTTCTTGGATTATATTTTAATCCAAGTTTCATTCCAAATTTAACTATATTGAAATGTATTGGGGAGTGATCAAGAAATATACCTAATCTCATTACAAGTACTCATTATTAAAAATCAAAAAACCAATCTTTTAAGCCTTTAATTAAATTTCTTTAGAGAGAATTCATTCTTTTGCTAGACTTTCATTTAAGTGAATAGATACTTTTTTTTTTTTTTTTTTTTTTAAGCTGGCTTGGCCAAGTTTATTAGCAAGGTTTTACTGTGTAAGTACAGCAAAAGAAAACAAAGACAAACTAGTAAACTAATAATAGGTTAAGAAACCACTTCATAACTAAACCATCTCTGGACTGAGACCTAATGAAAAGACTATTAGGGCAATGAAAACTTTTAAAGAGGATTGGTATTTGTAGTGATTCTGTGTCTGTTTCAGACTATTTGATCTATTTTGTGTTCGATATTTCATTTTACTATCTCTATTTAAAAAGAAAAATTGAAACTATGACTATACAAATTTAAACAGGAGTGAAGATCTACATTACAAAAAAGGCACCGGAAGAAAGAGAGGGAATGGTTTGACTATGGGCGACTTGGAAACATACTACTACTATCATATTGATACTATGGACTAGTTACTCTTTGAGAGCTTCATCAGTTCAGGGCACAGTGCCTGTTTCTCCACTGCTTTCAATATTTCTATGTTGTGATCCTTGTCTACCAGTTCATTACCTTTTTCTTCTATATCCTATCCAGTATGGGATCTTCTACTTATGTTCTTCTGGGTGATGATAGATTGAAATTTTGAAGGGCTCTAGGACATAGGTAAGAGGGTACCGGGAACTACAAAATTCTCTTCCTATGACTTTTATTTAGCAAATTTTAATTTTACATTTGACTTAGGGTCTACTCAGTAACAGTACATATATTTATATATCCTCCCTTTCCCAGATATATATTATTCTATTATACACTGTGTATACTAAATAAGTACTATATACATCAACTATTCTTAACATACATTTATATTAAGCGAGTTATCTAGACTATGTTATATGTATAAGTACTACCTTATCGGAAAGCCATGCGATTCCTTCTTGATTGTTCCTAGCACAATTTTTTTTGTCTGTCTTGTATCAAGAGCAGGCTAGTTATCAGGCTATCGAATTTTCTTAATCCTGGATCCAGTGTTTTGATCTTTTGAAGTGATCCACAGGTTTCCCCTCCCACCAAGGCCTCCCGGTAGTTAAGACAGTGGCTGAAGATAAAGTCAAGTACATATAGCAGAGGCACTCTATCAGTCAGTTGGATCTGCTCTTCTTATTGCCAAAGGCAAAGTTGCCAATTCAAGATAGTTCTAGCTTGACTTCAGAAATTGATCTAATCACAATCTTCTTATAGACTATCTACATAATCAACAGGTTTCCTCCCTATTGATAAGTAGCTATAATTAGAAATGTCAATTATATACGGTTAGGCCAACGGATGAATCTTTATGCTCCCTGCGGGGTTTGAACTTGTATCTTGTGATTTGACCTATGGAGTGCTAACCACTGCACTATTAATTCATAGGTCTAAGTAAATGGATACTTATTAATATAAGTTAACAGAAAATCTATAAAATATATAGTTAAGTATCATAAGTACATAGATTGATAAATGAAGTGATAATGAATCAAGTTAATGGATTATTAGTATAAAAGAAATGAAACTTTATTTAAGAGAATAAGAGTGTTATATTTTATATAAACCAATAGCTAATAAATAAATGATATTTTGAATTTCAGTATAAAGAAATTATTATTATTTTTTTTAGGACCATAAGAGAGTTAATATTATATGCTTTGATTATATAAAATCTAGCAACCAAATTAAAAAAGTATTATGATCAAAGAAATAATTGCAGTATCAATTTTATTAATAAGAGTATAGACTAGTACTAACTGATTAATTATTATTGGTTGCATAATTACATATATTACTATATAATTCTAGGATTAGAGTTAACATAAAATTGGTACTTTATTATTAGATTGAATATCTTATGATGCCCTGCACTGTATTATTTTTTTTAAAAGGATTAATAAAGACTTATTTTATTGAATTTATTAGGTGTAAATTGACAGTATATATAGATAATAGAATTATAAAGATTACTGTATATCTTTTTTTTTTTTTTTTTTTAAACACACAACATTGCCCATTTTATTGATTATATGCATTACACAATTTTCATTTACAAAGCTATTTTATAAACTATAACTATGCCTAGC
>CAJVPT010006287.1:0-11210 GCA_910592055.1 Acaulospora colombiana
AAAAAAAAGTGATATATGAATAAATATACTGTTACTAAGTAGACCCTAGGTCAAATCAAATATAAAATTAAAATTTGATGACTTGATAATTAGACTACTCTAAATAAAACTGATCTGGGAAAAATTAAAAAGGAATTATATAGTTTTTTAATGAGGTGGTACTTATACATAGTTAATAATATATAGATAGCTACTTATGTATATAGATTACTAATATAAGTCGATATATGAGGACTTGTTAGTATATACATATCCATTCTATACAAAAGAGTAATATAAGTAGTTGAGCCAAAGCAGTTGCCTTATATGAATATATTGATATATTACCAATAAAAATTATGACAATGAATTTATAATACAATGAATAACAAATATGATAGACAACTTTTACATCCTTGAAATTTATTTTAGTATATTCAGCTTTGACAGATTATCTTCTACTAATAGGATACCAACAAGTTACAAGGTGAGTTTCTCCTGAGAGAGATTATCTCTATTAAGTTTTATTTTGCAATAGACTGATAATATATCTTAAAAAAATTCTATATAATAATACTGTATAAATACAAATAAAACAAGGCTAAGCCAGCATTAAAAAAAAACAAAAACCAAATAATTTATTGAATTCATATATATAGCTATAGATGTTCTTGATTTTTTAAAAATATGGAAAATCTATAACATATGTCTTTGAGCTGATTAGATATATAATATCAAGTATAGAATAGTATTTAAAGTTAAAGTATTCAAAAAAGTCACTTATTTTAGTTATTCTCTTCTTTATAATATTATATTTTATTTATTTTATTATAGTTTCTCTTACTTTAGTTTATTAATTTACCTTTTTTGAATATGACATATAGTTGGATAATTAGAACAACTATGTATAAGTGATGGAGTACATAGTACTTATTAAGAATAAATAATACAAATATAAAATATAGGCTTTTAGAGTATTACCTTATACTATAAATCATCAATTCACAAAGCATTATAGTAACAACAAAATATTTTAGTATCAAGTGACAAAAAATTTTTTTATTAAAAAACAAATGGTAAAATTAATTATTTAATTTCTTTTTCTGAGAGAACACATTATTTAAAACTTGAAAAAGATTATAATTATAAATTAATCTTTAATCCAGATACAAGAATTGCCAAACTAGAAAAATACTTCAAGAAAGAGGACTGATTAAACTTATTTGTTACTTATTAATAACTCTAGAGGAAGGTAAATTTAGAAGGATATTTTCTTGAACTAATTGGATCCATAGTTTATCTATATAAAGATAAAGTACTTGAATTTTTGAGTATATAATCAATCATTAAGAAAGCTTTAAAGCTAATTATTTTAGGTTTACTTAAAGAAGTGAAGTTATTTATTACCAATATTGAATTATAGCTTATTAATTATAAAAATGAGATATCTCTATGAAATCTAAATTACTCATTAAGTATAAAAAGTTTAGTCTGAATAGAAGCCAACTTTTTTTCATATTTTGAACAATAATATTGAAATAAAGCTCAATCAAGAAATTTTATTTTCTTTTATATCAAAATAATATAACTAACCACTGGATTAGAATATTTAATAATATATTCAAGTCTATTAATATAAGGCATTTTTAAAAAAATTGAGATACGAAATATAGAAATTAGTAATAAATTATTAATCAACCTATTTATTTAATGTTAAACAAAAACTGATGATCAGTTAAACAAGTCATTAGACAAAATCTAATTGGGATGGATTAATTATCAATAATATAATCTTAAAATATATTTAAGAAATGTTTACATAGAAAAGTTTATATCAAAAATATTCAAACTCGACCAATAACAATCAGCTGTAAAGAAACTGGATCTATTCAAAATAGATAGCTATTCATTTTGAGTGAAACTTCAAACCAGTATAAATATCTATAAAATCCTATTACTCCAATAAAGAATAGTATCAAAAATACTCTTTTGAAAATTAAGTAATATATGCATTAATCTGATTGCATAATTACTTTAATCAATTTATATTATTTGGAAAAATTATACTAGTCAACATTATATTGTTCAATAATCAAATTATTGTTGAATTTGAAAAAATGTAATAATAAAAAAATTTGATGAATCTTTTATAATTGCTACTATTTGATATAAAAAATATCAATAAAAAATTAGCAAAAAAATTTCTGCATACTATAGTAAAAAAATTTGATACAAAATTTGGCAATATTGTAGTAAAAAAATTTTTTTGCATATTGCAGCAAAAATTTTTTTATATATATTACAATAAAAAATTCAGCAAAAAATTTGATACAGTGACAAAAAATTTGAAAAAAAATTGATACAGTGGCAAAAATTTTGACAAAAAAATTACTGTAACAAAAAATTTAGCAAAAAATTGATACTGCAACAAAAAATTTGATAAAAAAATTAATGTGCCAAAAAATTTAACAAAGGTTACAAATTTATTATTAAAATTCGATAATATTTAGAAAGTTTAACAAATGTTATAAATTTTATTAAAAAATTACAAAATCAATTAAATTATTTATTACTTTCCTTTAACCTATAGATCAATAGTACAGTGGTTAGCACTCCATATATCAGATCACAAGATATAAGTTCAAATCCCACAGGAAGCATGAATATCCATCTGTTGGCCTAATTGTATATAATTGACATTTCTGAATATAGCTACTAATCAGCAGGGAGGGAACCTGTTAATCATGTAAACAGTTTATAGGAAGATTGTAATTGGATCAATCTTCGAAGTCAAAGCTAGGACTATTCTGAATTGATAACTTTGCCTCTGGCAATAAGAAGAGTAGATTCAACCAACCGATAGAGTGTCTCTGAAAAACAAAGCTATATGCATTTGATTTTGCCACTCTGTTACTATCTTAACTATCAGGAAGCCTTAATAGAAGGAAAAACCCATGAACTACTCTGAAGGACCAAAATACTGGATCCAGGATAAAGAAAATTTGATGGTCTGATAACCAGTCTACTCTTATGAAAAAAATGTGCTAGAAACAATCAAGAAGAAATTATATAGCTTTCTGATAAGATAATACTTATACATATAGTATAGTCTATATAACTAGCTAAATATAGATAGATGTTAAAAATAGTTGATATATATAGTACTTATTTAGCATACATAGTATATAACAGAGTAATATATACCTGGAAAAAAAAGTGATATATGAATAAATATACTGTTACTAAGTAGACCCTAGGTCAAATCAAATATAAAATTAAAATTTGCTAAATAAAAATTATGGGAGCATTAGAAGGAGCTCTGAAACTATTTCTCCTCTCAAGAAAGATAACCACTTCTATTCCCTTTCAAAGATTTGAACACAGTATCCTAGTAGATAATTTGTAAATGCTGGTATCTTTACAGTGAAAGTCTCAATGGATGGTCAGTAGTTGAAGAAAATTTAGATCGTCAGCTGGCAGCCCTTAGCATTTTAATTTTTTTTTTTTTTTTAGTTCTTATCCTTAATAATAACTATAAGAAATATAGTCACTAATTCAGTCCAGGCAAGTTAGTTCTCTATATGGGAGACAAAAGATCACAAAGAACCTCATAGGAAATCTGAATTAGGAAAAATCTTTGTATACAATTTTTAATATACATGTTAGTATTGTTTCTAATTTGTAGTTAGCTTTAAAGTAGATGATACATACTATATGTAATGTTGAGTTTGAAGTTAATAAAAGCCAACCAAAGGTTGAGTCAAATTTTTTTTAAAAAAAAAAAAATTTATTACTTTCCTCTTCTTTCTCTTTTTTCTCTTCCACTTGCTTTTTTTTTTTCTTTAAAGATTTCAATTTGACTTTTTTAAAACTAGTTCCAATTAGTCTTATCTTGTCAAATGTTTTCAAGATTTTTTGCATTTTTCTTTTAATTTAATAGCCTCCTTATTTTTACCTATTTGTACACTTTTTTTAATTTGTTTCTCACTTTCTAAATATATTAATAATTCCTTATATTCAGTAATTTTTCTTCT
Organism: Acaulospora colombiana; assembly: GCA_910592055.1. NCBI lineage: Eukaryota > Fungi > Glomeromycota > Glomeromycetes > Diversisporales > Acaulosporaceae > Acaulospora > Acaulospora colombiana. The sequence goes on from CAJVPT010006287.1 coordinate 4,014, forward strand.
TTTGAATTTAACTGTTGATTTTTTATCTTTTTCTGTCTCTTTTTCTTGTTTATATTTTAAAATCTCTTTTAAACTGTATGTTCAATTCAATAAGTCTTCTATCATAGATCATAAGGATTACATAATTTATATATAATGGTCTAGAATCTAAAAACATGAAAGTCTGGTATGAAAAATTAAGTATTACAAAGTAAGAAACTATAGATTAATGCTTGAGTACTGATAAGTAAACTATGTGTGTCTGAAAAGTATGAAAACTTTAATAAAGTTTAAGGTTATCATAGCTAATTATAAAGTAAATAGTCCATTGTTAGTTCAAAAAGTATAAATTGTTTACCAGTATAAGCTAAGAAGGTAGTGTTGAATGTGTTAAGAAAAACAGCCCTTATTGTAAATAGAAATAAGAGTTAATAATATATAAAAGAAACAGAACATGAATAAAAAGACATTTATATTTGATAAAGTCAATCACTATGTCTCTGTCTTCCCTAAGTGTTTTTTACAGGAAATGTTTTCTTCTTTGTATTGATTGTAAGTATTTATTAGTTATTTGGGTTATATGAGATACTACAGATTAGCGATGGACTCACGAGTTAGCCCACGATACTTCTAATAGCATTATATTATAAAAATATGAATTATTTAAGAGTTGGTTGGAATGCTTGAATTAATTTCAAATGTTTATTCAAATTTTTTAAAAAATCCTTTAACTATAAGTAATTATAATTAATATTATAATTATTTAGCATTAAATATTTTGTTGAAAAATATCTCTTCAGAATGTCAACTGTAATTATATACAGTATATTATTCTTTTTAGTTAAAGTTTTTGAATTAATCTCACTTTCTTTAGATGAATACACATTTGTTTTTTTAATTATATCAGTTAATTCATTTTAATATTTGATAACTTTCTTTGATCTTCATTCAATAGGCAATTGTATGTTTTTAATTCTTCATATCTTTTTTTTAATTATTCATTAAAAATTAATACTTGAAGATAATATAAATACATAATATTATTAATCTTACTTCATTTAATTAGTTATTTACTTGTAAGTGACAATTGTCTACTTCCAGTTTTTCAGTTTCTGCCTTCTAATATCTTTTCTCTAATGGCAATATAAAATATCTAACCATTTGTTTATTTGCTTTTATGAGAGATTAAAATATAAAGTCATAAATTTTATTAATTTGGATATCAGCTTTTGTATTATTTTTTTATTAACATTACTTAAAAAAACTCGGTCTACTTTCACTTTATATTAATCAGGAATGGTTTTCATTAAGGTCTTTATTTCTGCTCTCACTTCTTTGATTTCAGCTTATCTTTGATAACTAGTTTTACTAGTTTTGTCTTTTTATTACTTCCTTTAGGTTGAATTCTTCATGCTTTTTTAAACTCGACAAACTTTTAAATTCTAATATATAAACTGCTTTAGGTTCTATAACAACAATAGGATTAAATTCAGGTTTCACAAATTTAAGCTGATCAATTTTCTTTTTTAAATCTTCTATTTCATTTTTTGCTATTTTGATTTTTCAAAAAACTTATTGTTAATATATTTTATTAGATTTAAGTATTTTACAAATTTGATATTTTTTCTTTTTAGTTTTTCAATCTGCATATATAATTTTTCTTTTTTTAAATAAATCAGTTGATTAATAAAGATAAATTTTAATAATTCAGCAATAATTAAATCTAATTTTTTTCAATATTCTTCCTGGTTTAAGTTTCAGGTGGCAATTCAACTTCTGACATTAGTATTTGTACAATTTTAAATATCAATATTTCAAGTAATACAATAGATAGCCTTCTTATAAACAATTTGACTATCATAATAGAGATTAAAAATTTGATATTAGGTGATACAAATAAATTGTTACCATCTTTAATACTATTGATGTGAAGAAATTTTGTGATAGCAGGAAAGGTGTAAAGGTTATGAAGATAAAGGTAACTATTTTCTATATCCAGTTGATTTTTTTTGTTCAGACATTTTATATATTATCAAAAAAATAATAAATAAAGAAATATTTAAATAAAATTATTCATATTGTTTTAATACAATTTGAGGTTACATATAATATTATATTATTATTTATTATATTATATTACAATTTGAAGTTATATATTATATTATATTATATATTATTTATCATATTATACTTGTATTATATTCCCACTGATCCTCTGAACATACACAAAAAAGATGTTTACAAAAAGTTTTTACACTTTTTTATCAATAAAGTCTTAATACTTCCTTAAAACAACTTAAAGTATAATTTCAAGAATCACTTCTACCCTTTCTCTATTGTCTACAAACCTTTTCATTCAAAAATTTGATTTTTGATGACCAAGAAAAGTTAAGTAGCATCTTTGATATCAATAGCAAGAAAGTTTTCAAAGGAAGAAGAACTGACTATAAAATATTTAAAAGCCTTTTTAATCTTTGCAGTGAAAGGTTTATAGAGGTTTTTTGCAATAAAAAGACTTATTTCTCCCTTTTTTATTGTTTTTATCTTTTTAGAGCTCCTATTTTTATGATTTTTTGAGAAATTTTATCTATCTCTGTTTGACCCTGAATTTTGGGTAGCACAAATCCTTATCAATGATAATTGGCTGACATAAAATATATCAGTTTTTGAAATGTAAATAAGCTCCTATTGATTATACTCACGTGTCTTGATACATTATTGATAATGTAAGAAAGAAAGTTCTAGAAAAACTGTTCCCTTCAATTATATATGTTCAATCTTCAGGAAACAATTATAATATTAAAAGATAAGCAATGGGTAGGAAAAAAAAATACAATTTTTATCTCTTATTAAGTTTCTCAGATGATGAAAAGGTTTTATTGAATAAAAGTTAAGGTCTCCAAGCTTCTATTCCAATTAGGTAAAGTTTTGAAAAGATTTTTTTATTCTGATCAAACAAACTCTTCTGTAATATGATGTTAACTTCAGTAGCATTAAGTAAATCCATACATTAGTAAAAGGATAAGTTCCTTAAATATTCTTCTTAAAGTCATTTTCAGGAATGGTTATATTTCTCAAAAATCATGAAGTTTAGAGAATATTATAATTAGACAAATTCCTTTCAAGAGAAAACTGTAAAATAAAGCAAGAACCTTTTGAAAGGCTTTGAATTGTATTCCCTTTTCCTTTTTTTTCTAATACCAACTTTAGAAATTTATTATTTTTTGGAATAATCAACAGTTACAAACTATTGACAATAATTCTGATTGACTTAAAGGTTTTATATCAAACTACTAAGAGAATATAATATTGTTTTCTAAATCTGACTTAGAGTACCTAGTTTAGACTTAATTTTGTTTAGTCCAAACTAACTTAGTAAACTTCATATATTTTTAAGTAGTGTAGTCTTTTAACTAATAATGTAAAACAGTGAGTTAGTTGTTTTATAAAAGTCTATAAATATTGTGGTATCTTTCAATATCTCAATAAATGCATGCTATTGTGGTATTAAAAAAAAAAAAATTATATTTGTATTATATTACAATTTAAAGCTATTTAATATATCAATCACAACTTTACCATTTTATATTAATATTTACCAATTTTCAAAATGTCAAGAAAACATTTAATTTCAGCTTTACTTAACAAAAGTTTAAGAAAAAATCCTAAAAAAGTAAAATTTACTTGTGACTGTAGTAAATGCAATGGATCACTTGTTGACCCATAAACAGAATTTTTTTATAAATATTGAAAAACAAAAAGCAAACATTTGATAAATGAAAAATTTACATTTTAGCACAGAACAAGAAATATTTCATCAAGTCAAATTATATAATTAAGTAACAATTAACAAAATCTGAAATTAAATAATACAAGTTCTAAAAATAATAAATCTAAAGTTGATAATAATGAAGAAATAATTATATATTTGAACTTATTTGGCTCCAAAATACAAATTTTTGGATAGTTATTTTATATGGATTTTGTTATAGATTATAAACTATAAAATTTAATTTAATTTATTAAATAATAAAATAGATACACTGCTAAAATTTATAAAATTGATACTAATTGAAATTGGTAGTGAAGAATTTGAATGCTTTTGTGGATTCTTATATACTATTAACAATAAACTTGGATTATTAGATCAGTTTATTAGTTTTGTGACATGTCAAAAATATCACAAATTATATAGATAAGATAATGTTCTTTGTTTTTAAAAAAATAATTGACGATTGATCATAAAATATGTTCATATTGAATTTCTTAATTCAGCAATAAAATGAAGAAAAACTTGTGATTTTTTACTATCTATACAATTAGAATTATTAAATAGAAATATAATTAATTGGCCAAATTTAATTTTTCTATATTTTATATTTGATATCAATTATCATAAATTATCAAAATCCAAATTTTAAATCTAATCTTTGGTATTGGATAGATTGATCAAGTATTAATAAACTTTTATACAATATTTATAAGGATAATATTTAAAAAACTTTTAAAAATAAAAACACAAAATTATTTTTTAGTAAAGAAACAGTTGATTTGCATTTGGGATTGATATCAAATATCAGCTGGTTTCAACTATTTGATAATAAAGTGCATAGTACTGGAGTTATATATGCAGCTATCACAAATTTGACACACAAAATACAATTTAAGTATGAAAATATATTGATTTTTGATATATTACTAGGTTCTAGTAAATTAAGTTTATATTAAATAAATAATTACAATTATCCAATTGTCAATAAATTGATACAACTATAATAAGAAATAAAGCTTGATTTAACTATTGAAAATAAAGAGAAGAAAATAATTTAGGCAGCCTTATTTTTAATTTCATGCAATATTCATATCGCATAAAAATATATAGATACATTATGATACTAGTGTTATGTTATCATTGCAAGAAGAATATTAATTATAAAAATAATTATTAAAATTTTGATAGCATAAAAAATATAAATGAATAGTTTATATTGAAAGATTTAACAATACATAAATAGGATTTTATTGAATGGAATGTTATAACTCAAATATAGCATGAAAACATTTTATCAGTAAGAGTTATGCCAGATGATTTGAATTTTTTCACCTATTTTATTTTGATCCAATTCAACATTTAGTTATCAATTCTATGTATTATCTTTTCTTAGGTATTGGTAAATGGCTTGTTAAATAAATATAGTTCAAAAAAGGAATACTAATGAATAATATATTGAATAAAATATAATAAATAATGAAAATGTTTTAAGTACCATTATATATTAACTAAATTTTGTGAAAAGTAAATAATAACAAAGAATTTTTGAATGTTATTGCCAATTAGTAAAGAAATTTTTTTATAATATATTGTATATAACTATTATTTTATAGAAGCATTTTTCAGATGTGGATTATCAAATTCATAAATTTTGTTAAGATTTGTCAAATCTTAGTATATTGAATTTTAAAATGAAGTTTGTTAAATAAGGCTTACTAAAGATTAGTTACAATAATTAAACTAATAAAATAAAAATATAGAAAAAAAAAATTACTCCAAATCTTTATCTTTCATTATATTTATAGTATATAAATAGACCTATGGTCAATGGTGCAGTAGATGCACTCCCAAGTTATCATCCATAAGTTACCAGTTCAATTTTACTCTAGAACAGTTTTCACAAATATAGATTACATTGTACAATATGTATGTTTAGAACTATATGCAATCATATATACAATGATCTATCAAATTTTACCATCTAACCATGATGTTATAAATCAGTTCATACAGATCCTGGTTAGTTTTAGTACTAGAATAAAAAGCTTTGATATCCTGCCACCTAGAATATATAAAGATACCAAGAAATGTTCTAAAAGACAATGATCAACTCACAATCCTATCAGATTTACGTGAAATCTACCTCTTCTCAAAAAATTCCTTTCTCATAGAAGACTAGGAGACTTTGATTATCTGTACTAGTTACAAAAAGTAAAGGGCTGAATAATATGGGAGATCTTAAATCACTAACCACCAACAGTTACTAGAGAGGGACCTCGTGGGTGGCTAATGAGGAGTGATGAACAGTTATGATAAAATATCTGTAAGGATTAACACATTTGAAAGGGACCAATGGTCTCATGTAATGATCAAGAAAATTCTCTACAAGTAATGATGGGTCCCTAAAGTATTTAGTATATAAAATTTTACAGATCACTTATGTTCTTTTTTGAGGGACATAATTCATAACTCTTCACTTCAATAGGAACAAAAGTTAGAAAATGCTATAAATCAATTATTTAGATAATATAGAACAATTGTGGATAGTTTTTTTATAGTTATTAATTTAAAAATTTTAATGTTTCCTAATGAAGGACATTTGACTTTTGTCCTTGTCTTCCTCTTTAGAAACTCATTTTTACCTACAAGGTCATATTTGAATAGTGGTTAAAAATGGTCACTGGAAGATAATAATCATCAATCTGGCTTACCAATGGTTACCAAGAGACTAACCTGGAATCACATGGAGAGTAATAATATTAATAGACAACTAGCCTCTGAGGATAAAACATAATATAAGGATATCAATTAAGAAATAAATTTTATATGAAAAACAAACATCATACAAAACAAACACATCCCGAAATAGCTTCATGAATATAGAAGAAGTTCTCTGGTAAATCCTCGGAACATTAGATATACCTGGACATAGCAAGGCAACTGACAGGATAGTACCTTTATTGAGTAAAATTTAAGGATGGATTGAATAAATTAGAATAATATAGATTAGCTATAAGAATTGCTCTTGTAAAAATAATTCTGTACAAACTTCTACACATTTGATTAATAAAGCCCAGTCAGTATGACTATAAAAAAAAAAAAAAAAATGTATATAAATATGCATGTGATTATAGACTATTATATGTATTTTAGTAAAAAAAAAATTCTTTCCGCTGATCCTCTAACCATACACAAAAAAGATGTTCGCAAGAAGTTTTTATATTTCCTTGCTAATAAAGTCTTAATACTTTCATTAAAATAACTTGAAGTATGAATTCAAGAGTCACCTCTACCCTTTTTCTTTTGTTTACAATACCTATTCACTCAAAAACTTGACTTCTAGTGACCAAGAAAAGTCAAGTAACTCCTTTGATACCAATGGCAAGAAAGTTTCCAAAGGAAGAAGAACTGATTGTGAAGTACTTGAAGGCCTTTTTAACCTTTGA
>CAJVPT010006288.1:0-11209 GCA_910592055.1 Acaulospora colombiana
TTTTTTAAATAAAAACTATTTTTTAGAAAAAAATAAAATTCTTAAAAAAAGTAAAACTCAAATAACTAAACTTGGAGTATAGTTCAAGCCTTTACACTATTTAAAATTAAACTATATAAAATAAAATTTTTTAATAAAAATATTTTTTTAATTAAAAAATTGTTTTTTTTTAAATAAAAAACTATTTTTTATAATTTTTTAAAAAAAGTAAAACTCAAATAACTAAACTTGGAGCATAGCCCAAGCCTTTACACTATTTAAAATTAAACTATATAAAATAAAATTTTTTAATAAAAATATTTTTTTAAATAAAAAACCAAATAAACTTATTTTTTATAATTTTTTAAAAAAAGTAAAACTTAAATAATTAAACTTGAAGCAATGTCCAAGCCTTTACATCCGGAGCACGTCTAAACACCCTGTGAAAAAGTGTGTCACGGGGGTAATGTGTCGGAATTTCAATAATTCGAGCACAGATCACGGAATTATTGATTAATCAGGTGATCTAAAATTAATTAGTGATAAATAATGATCTAATTAATAATTAGTGATTATCTAGATGTTAATTAGTGATTAATTAGTAATCTAGATCATTAATTAGTGATTAATTAGTGATCTGGATCATTAATTAGTGATTAATTAGTGATCTGGATCATTAATTAGTGATTAATTAGTAATTTAGATAGGTAATTAGTGATTAATTAGTGATCTAGATCATTAATTAGTAATTAATTGGTGATTAATTAATGATTAATTGGTGATTAATTAGTGATTAATTAATGATCTAGATCAGTGATTAGTGATTAATTAGTGATTAATTAGTGATCTAGATCAGTGATTAGTGATTATTTAGTGATCTAGATCAGTGATTAGTGATTAATTAGTGATCTAGATCAGTAATTAGTGATCAATTAGTGATCTAGATCGATGATTAGTGATTAATTAATGATCTAGATTGATGATTAGTGATTAATTAGTGATCTAGATCAGTAATTAGTGATTAATTAGTGATCTAGATCAGTGATTAGTGATTAATGAGTAATCTAGATCAGTGATTAATGATTAATAAGTGATCTAGATCAGTGATTAATGATTAATGAATGATCTAGATCGGTGATTAGTGATTAATAAGTGATCTAGATCGGTGATTAGTGATTAATGAGTGACCTAGATCGGTGATTAGTAATTAATGAGTGATCTAGGTTGATGATTAGTGATTAATGAGTGATCTAGATCAGTGATTAGTGATTAATGAGTGATCTAGATCAGTAATTAGTGATTAATGAGTGATCTAAATGAGTAGTTGGTGATTAATTAGTGATCTGATCAATGATTAGTGATTAATTAGAGATTGAGATCAATGATTAATAATATTAGAAATCAGAATCGATGATTAGTGATCAATTATAGATCGGGATCAATGATTAGTAATCAATTAGAGATTAGGATCAATGATTAGTGATCAATTTAAAATCAGAATCGATAATTAGTGATCAATTAGAGATTAGAATCGATAATTAGTAATCAATTAGAGATCAGGATTGATAATTAGTAATTAATTCAAGATCAAGATCAGTAATTAGTAATCAATTAGAGATCAAGATTGATTATTAGTATTAATTTGAGATTAGGATCGATGATTAGTGATCAATTCAAAATCGGAATCGATATTAGTAATCAATTCAAGATCAGAATAGATAATTAGTGATCAATTCAAGATTAGAATTGATGATTAGTGATCAATTCGAGATTAGGATTGATGATTAGTAATCAATTCGAGATTAAAATTGATAATTAGTCATCAATTCGAGAACAGGATCAATGATTAATGATCAATTCGAGATCGTGATCAATAATTAATAATCAATTTAAAATTGTGATCGATAATTAGTGATCAATTGAGATCGGAATTGATAAATAATAATCAATTCAAGATCGGAATCAATGATTAATAATCAATTCAAAATTGAAATTGATAATTAGTGATCAATTTGAGAACGAAATCGATAATTAGTGATTATTTCAAAATTGGGATCTATGATTAGTGAACAATTTGAGATCGGGATTGATTATTAGTGATCAATTTGAGATCGGAATTGATTATTAGTGATCAATTCGAGATCGGAATTGATTATTAGTAATTAATTCGAGATCGGGATTGATTATTAGTGATCAATTCGAGATCAGGATTGATTATTAGTGATCAATTCGAGATCAGGATTAATAATTAGTTATCAAATAGATATCCGAATCGATGATTAGTGATCAATTCAAGATCAATTGATGATTAGTAATTAATTCGAGATCGGGATTAATGATTAGTAATCAATTCGAGATTGGGATTGATGATTAGTGATTAATTTGTGAACGAAATCAATAATTAATGATCAATTTAAGATCACGATCAATAATTAGTAATCAATTTGAAATTGTGATCAATAATTAGTAATCAATTCGAGATCAGGATAAATAATTAGTAATCAATTCGAGATTGTGATCAATGATTGGTAATCAATTTGTGATCAGAATTGATAATTAGTGATTAATTCGAGATCAGAATTTATAATTAGTAATCAATTCGAAACTGAAATCAATGATTAGTGATTATTTCGAGATCGGAATTGATGATTAGTGATCAATTCAAGATAGGGATCAATGATTAGTAATTAATTAGTGATCAATTAAAAATCAGATTCCAAGATTAGTAATTAATTAGAGTTAGGATCGATTATTAGTAATAAATTAAAGATCGTGATCAATAATTAGTGATCAATTAGAGATTAGAATTGATATTAGTAATTAATTAGAAATTAGAATCAATGATTAGTGATTGATTAAAAATTAGGATTAATGATTAAGGATTGAATAATAATCAAGATCAATAATTAGTAATTAATTAGAGATCGGGATTGATTAAAAAACTATTTTTTTAAATAAAACTATTTATTATAAAAATTAAATACAATTTTAAGATTTTTTAAAAAAGAAAAACTCAAATAATTAATCCTGGAGTATAGCCTAGGTCTTTACGCTATTTATAATTAAAAAAAATAAATTATTTTTATTTTTTTAAATAAAAAATTCAATAAAAAACTATTTTTTATAAAAAATAATATTTTTAAAAAAAATAAAACCCAAATAACCATACTTGAAGTATAATCCAAGTCTTTACACTATTTAAAATTAAACTATTTAAAAAATGAGTTTTTTTTAATAAACTACTATTTTTTTTTAAATTAAAAACTATTTTTTATAAAAAAATACAATTTTAAAAAAAAATAAAACTCAAATAACTAAACTTGGGGCTAGACCAAGCCTTTACATTATTTAAAATTAAACTATATAAAAAATAAGTTTTTTTTAATAAAAAACTATTTATTTTAATAAAAAAACTATATTTTATAATTTTTTAAAAAAGTAAAACTCAAATAACTAAACTTGGAACATAACCCAAGCCTTTACACTATTAATTAAACTATTTATTTTAATAAAAAACAATTTATTTTAATAAAAAAACTATTTTTTTTATAAAAAAATAAAACTCAAATAACAAAATTTGGAGCATAGCCCAAGCCTTTACTCTATTTAAAATTATATTATATAAAATAAAATTTTTTAATAAAAATATTTTTTTAAATAAAAAATTATTTTTTTTTTAAATAAAAAACTAAATAAACCTATTTTTTATAATTTTTTAAAAAAAGTAAAACTTAAATAACTAAACTTGGAACAATGCCCAAGCCTTTACGCTTGTATTAAAATATTTCAAGGTTCAATTTTGAAATCTTATAATAACAATTAGAAAATCAAAAAAAAAAAAATTTTTTTTTTTTTTGATAATTCTTGGTTTACTGTATATATTAAAAATATTAGTTGATCTTATAAAATTTAATTTAAACTTTTAAGAAATTACTTGTTATTAAATAATTTTATTAAAGAGCTATAAGAAATTAATCTATGCTCAATTAAATTAAGATAATAAAAGAATTCAAACCTTCATGACCTGTAGTAAAACATCTTTTAATTAATCAAACATAAGGATAAAAAGTTTCTTTTGCATAATATCTATTGTATTCCATATGCCTTTATTTATCTTTATTATTGATACTAATGTAATTTGTATTATAATGTAATTCTAGAATAATTTATTTTTTTATTTTTTCCTTATTTCTCTTTTCTTCGCTTCCTTTTTTTTTGTTTCTTGTGATCGCAGTCCTTTGAACCAGACCTGAATCGGACGAACCGATTAACATCACAACCCTCTCTCATTCATTTACCAATGTTTTTCGTTTTGTGACATCAAATGCTATGACATCACAGTTATAATCCTCTACTTGTCACCCGCTGCTGTGTCATCATCCATCGCCGGTTTTTCGCATGACGGTTCGGAAAAAAGCACATTTAACATCAATGTTTCAGAAAGGAATATCGGCTTTTTAAGTAAATTAGAACATTCCTTTTTTTTCTGTAATTATTGGCAAGTACTGTATATCCTTGTTACATAAAGATTTTGAGTTTCAGAAGTAATAAAAAATTTGAGGCACAAATATATCATGCATATCCTGTGAAGTTTTATTTGATTTCTCGAGGAAAAAGGCTTACGAATAGTATAGCACCTAGCCAAAAAAATTTTTCCAACCCTTCGTACTCGATTTTACTGTCGTGATCCGATGCTTCAATACTTGGAGGATCAATTGTGAACACTAAAAGATTCCTGGTATTCTTTTTTTTTTTTAACCTGCAGTCAGATTTTTAACCTTGAACTCAATCATCTTTCTAATCCGCCAATCCTTAATCATAAAGTAAATGTTAGACACAAGAATTTAAATTCACCTTTATCTACCATATCCGGTTTGATGTGAGACTATCACAAAGGTTGATTTGCGTCAGTCATGAAGCCAAGATTAAATTATCCGTGAATTCCGAACCTTTGAGCTCTTCACGTGATTCGCCATACAATCTTTTTAACTTTGAGAAGTAATTGATGATATGATGACAGTGAAGTCTTCTTCACGATCAATCCGACTTGATAGTATTTTTATACACTCGTGACGAAAAGATATTGAATCGAGTCGCCGACTTTGGTGGCAATAAAAATGAGAATAGTGATAATCGCGAAGGAGAGGCCGAGAATAGCTCTGAGAACGGTTCTTGATCTAATATTCTCAAAGTTTTTCCTCGAATTACTGCTACATTTCCAATGGCACAACCATTTCCCTCTGATGCCAACCAATTATTTGACCATCCTTCACTTGGAGGATTACGATCTTACCGCATGGAACTGTTGATCTTTGGCCCAGCTTTATCGATCGAGAATACAAACAAAGAATTCTTGAATATCGAGGAAGAATTTTTTATTCGAATTGTTGGATAATTGAAAATGAGATCTGAATTTGGATTTTAAGTCGCCCATTCTGATTGCGTGGAATTGCGAGATGTGTGCGATGTTATTGAGCTTAAGGATGGTAAGTTTGGAAAAAACGATAATTGCCGGAGATTTCAAGGTTGAAGAGAATCAGAAGTTATAATGTCGAAGATTGAACGAATTCCGAAACTCAAGAATAGCAAGAAGGAATTCAAAATCACGTCATCACACCAGATTCTCTGAAATCAATCAAAGATTTCTCTTCAAAATCGAACCTTTAAAAACAAAATCCCACCCATGTCGAGATGGTATCGATCTTTTTTGATGAACATCACCATGTTACTTTCTTTCTCAACCTATTCACTCGATTACGCTGCCCGTGAGCTTTGAATGCTCGAGTCCCTGGTTTTAAAAGAGCACAGTCGGTGGGATGGAGATGATGACAATGGAACGTCATGGTTGTGACATTCCCCTTCGAAGCGAATCACCGCCAATTTCTAAAATCACGTAATCATCCGAGTTTTGAGCAACAACTGGTTGAAGACTGATGAAATTTTTTGAAGAATGTCGACATTCGACATTGATGTCCGGCAGATTCACAACACTTTAAAGGAAAAGATTTTGAAAGATTGACTCATTGTTTGTGATACCAAATGAATTAATTATGTATAACCTTTTATTAATGTAACTTTCTAAAATAAGAATGGTTGAGACCGCGCAGTGAAATTCTGTGATCATTTCAATAACGAAGAATTTAAGCAAGATTGTAGGAAGATTTTGTTGTTTAGAGGATTAGGGAAGGAGATGTGTAACTTGATTTGTTCTCGATTCTGAGAGTAACCGAATTGCCAAGACAATCCCTTAATTTCGGATTTCAAGTGTTGACCAATTTCTGTGCCGAATTTGTTCAGAAAGTTATAACCAGCACTACCGAAAGGCCTAACGATCTTATCAACGCTTTCCATTATGGCCGAATCTTTAACATATATGTTACCAAAACCATAAAAAGGAGGCCAACCGTTTCTGCTAAAAGTGACCGTGATTTCAATTTCACCAGTTGCCATCAATTCTTTTATTAAACTTTTCAGAGAAAATACAAATTCATTTAATCTTTCCACAAATGGATTCTTTGAAACCGGCAATGGTGGAGTGACTTCCTCACTTGGCTTTTCAAACGGAATTTGATAATAATCCAACTCATCCTCCAATTCCTGACGGGTGATTGTCGACGAAAGGGGTGGCCAATAAATTTTTCCTGTACGATAGTATTGAATGATGTATCGAAAGATTTTTCCGTCTCGATTTATGAAATATTCGTTTTCATTTTTAGGATGAAGCATTTCACGATTTCGGTCGGCAAACATCGCTCCCAATAAAGTCTCCTCGTGCGCCGTAAATATCGATTTATATGTTTCATACTAGTGAATGAAATTTTACGTTCGGTAAATTTGAAATTTATGTAATATTTTTCGAGTCTTTCTTTTTCGAACTACTTACTTTTGTTCCACCGACATTTAAAATTATTGTTTTCTCTAGACTATTATCCACAAAGTTTTCTCCGGAACTTTCTTTTTTATCGCCCATGATCCTTCAACGGAAAAAGAACGTTCGTGCGTGCGTGTAACAAGTGTTTTTTTGAGCATATGTGAGAAAGAACAATTTCAAATAACTTGTGCTCAAATAGCCGCCTCCTTTTGGATGATCACGCGCTTATAAATTACACGTGCGTAAACTGTCATAACTGTTATTATATGCATATACATCCAGTTTGAATATGATAAAAAAAAAAAAATAATAATAATGTCCCTAGAGAATCAGAACCCCCTTCAAAAATCCTACAAAGAGCGAGATATCGTTTCGCCAAATCCTCAAAACCCTATCTCACCAAAACGTCATGTTCGTCGAAAATCCTATTATCCTTCAACATTTAGCTTCCTACTCGGTCACCTCTCCTCCTTCCTTCAATACCTAGTTCGTCAAACGTTTCGTTCAAACAATCTGCCTTTTATCCTAACCTTCATTTGGCACTCGTTTTATGTACGCAGACTATCGTTTTTTCCTCGAATATTCTTAAAGAAATATGCCACCTCAGAAAGGCAATTGCCACCTGCGATCTCCGTCGACTTGACTAGAAGGTTGGGTGGAATTAATACTTCTTTGGCCTTATTAGCTTTATTAGCCTTAATTCGATTTCGAGATTTACCAACACAAAAAGTTGCGTTATTGGTGTTTACTGTGGTCGATGGAAGTCAGACATGGAATGACATTTCAAACTGGATAAGTGGAAGGTGGAGTTGGACACACCTGATTGAGAATGGAGGGGGCGATGGTCTGATAACGTTGGTGAATTTGGTGGCTTATATTTTGTCGGTGGCGAAAAGTGGATCTTTATGAGTTATGCATACTTTTACACATTATTATTGGGTTATTTCTTAAATAAATAATGAATTAAAATGAAATAAAGTGGAGGCATTTTTTTTTTCTTTCTGTTTTTTTTTTTTTGTTTTTTTTTTTTGTTTTTTTTTTTTTTTTTAATCGAGAATATTTTCCGTTCAAGGTTAAACGCAGATTGGAGAAATCGCGTCCGTGTGATTTTACCCTGTTGAAATGAAACTACGGACCCATATGTCGAGATCAGTTTTCAATGTGGAAATTTCGTTTCTCGCTCGTCGCATTATACCAATGCAATTTTTATGTTTTATAAACAATCTTCTAATCTCACTCCTGATGAAGGTGTGCAGTTTCTACACATGAGCGGGTGAATGATATAGCCTCTGGTCAACCGTGGACCAAAATCTAGGCGTGGTAGCCTCCAGAGAAATAGGCGACTAGATCACCTTCTGTTCCTTAAAGTCACTTGTCACCATCCGTCCAATTCCTTACAGGAAATAGCGTGGACTCCAAATTCTTTGTTCAGCCTTCTCAACACGCCTTCTAAACCATCCTCGCCAAATCTAGTTCCCCAAGAAACGCCCAAATATCTTAAAGTTTTTTTCTTTTCTAAATATTTGATCATTATCTCCAGATAGGAATCATCAAATATCACGTTTTTATCCAGAATCAATGTTTTCAAAGGGATGTCAAAATCTCGCAGAAAGTCTTCTAATTCTAAAGGGTAAAACAGCAGATCTATGTGTAGATAGTCTAATGTCAAAGGCAAGCTATTCTTTATGAATGACAAGATTCCACCAAGTCCAAAGCCCGACCCATAAATGGTCAAGTCCGCAAGCTTGAAAGAACGAATCAGTTTACAAAGTTGTTCTTCGTCGGCCGTTGATATATCGATCGTCAGGCTGATGAGATTCGGACAGTGTTTGATCGTTGATTCAACTATTTCTGATGTAATAAAGCAAAGCCACAAATATTGTAACGATTTACCAGCTTTCTGAATCATCGAGTTAACAACCTCCGACGGAATCTGATCTAAGGATAGGATATTCAATTTCTTAAGGCGGATGTTAGAACACAACAGGTATTGGATATTTTCCATTGTCAAAGCGTTGTCAAATCCCAAACTAAGGTTTTCTAACTTTTCACAGGAGGCCAAGACTTGCAAAGCTGTTCCATCCAAGTTTACTACATTAATTTGAATTGAAACTAATTTATCTGCCTGGTGTTTAATCGCCGGCACGATGCTTGCCCCAAAATTTCCTGAACACAAAATCCGGATTTCCTCGAGATGCTTTTGTGCTTGAATGATCTTCGAGATTGCTTCCGCCACCATGCATTCTCCTTTAAAGGCGATCAACATGACCTCCAAATATTTGAGGCTGGTACAAAGAGCTGGAAACGTTTCCAGGAGTCTAATCGTTTTTTCTAGGAAATGTGAGTCAAAGTGAAATCTAACGTGATAAATAAATTTCGTAAGCTGAGATAACCCCGGCTGGACCGAAGTAAACGTTGATAGTTCCGGAAACTCCAGGCAATAATTTTTGGTTTCAATGACCATGGACTTTAGATTCATACATTTCCTCATGAACAATTGACAAAGTGTCGTGGTGATCAGATAGACTTGGTGCCTTTGAACTGACCCAATGTTTTTGTGTTTGTTGTAAGCCATCACCCAGTAGATCGTCGCTCCTATGTAATATCGATACTTGAGGTCCTCTAGAAAGATCGGATAATCAAATAGAGGTTGACTCAAATTTGAAATGTTTATTTCATTTTCGGCTAATGATAGCTTTTCTTGATCGTTGAGCGTAGAAAGGTAGGCCTGTATTATTTTTCCGCCTTTCTTTGTTATGCGCCTCTCAAATGGTCGTCTCCAGAGGATGGGGATAGAATTCCGACACCAAAATCGATTCACCCTAAGACAAGAGTATAGACTTCTACGATCATCGTCCAGGTATAAAAGTATATTATATATGCATTCACTTGGGAATGATTGAATGGGCATCGTATTCGATCTCATGGGATGGAATTTTTTTTGTTTGTTCACGCTTATTTATACATTTTTATTATTATTATCATTATTTATCATTACACCAATTTCATGTGCCCAAATTTTATGCAGGTCCCAATTCCAGGAGTGGGTTTGTAACCATATATGGTTTAACTCACTTTTTTAGCGAGTTCTTCTTTCTTTCTCGTACGACGTGTGGCAAACGAAAATGACGTTTTCAATATATGTCGTAATATACAGTATACCGTATATGCAAAAAAAAAACCCCCTAAATAGATCCCTCTATAAATGCAACTCATTATGTTTTTACTCATTAAATGGACCCCCCGGGTCTTTGGTCCCAAGTTATAGAAAACTTGACCTCCTAAATGCTCCCCTTAAATGAACCTTTTTTTCCAAAGAAGAGTGCATTTAGTATATTATAAAAATCAAATATGAAAGAGAAAAATAATTGGTTTATTAATTACTCTATGCTACATATTAGTTATTACCAACTGAATTACAACATCATGCGATAAATTTTTTGGACTCGGAAATTTAAGGATGGGCTCGGAACAATATTAACTTTGATTGTTCTGCCTTATTTGTAAAAAATATTTGTTATACTATATATAATATATATTATCATATTATACTGTATATTTTATATATTTACAATTGATTTTTTTATACAAAAATTTTTTTCCAATTTTTTTATTAATTGCTTGTTGTCACTTATCAAGAAATATCAAAAAAGACTATATTAACATTAATATGTATAATATATATAATAGTTTATAAAAATCTTATATTTGATATTTATTATTATTTTTATATTATCTATAACTAAACTATAGTTTATTAATTAATTAAATATATACAATATATACAATTTATTTAAATAACATACTAAATACTATTATTAAATTATTTGTCAAATTTAACAAACTTATTATAAATATTAATAATCTTTAAATTTTATTTTAAGAATAATATTTTATTTTATAATAAACTTTAAATTAAAAACCAATAGGTCAGATTATAAAATACAAGTTCAAATTTCATAAGGAGCAGAAACATATATTCATTGGCTTAATCATATATATCCGATGTTTCTAAATATAGTTACTGATCAGTAGGAAGAGAACCTGTTTATAAAGTAGATGGTCTATATAAAAATTGTGACTAGACCAATCTTTAATATCAAAACTAGAACAATCCTAAATTAATAACTTTGTCTCTAGCAATAAGAAAAGCAAATTCAACTAACTGTTAGAGTATCTTTGAAGATCTAAAACCAAGTACTGTACAATGCAATATCTTCACTATTTTAACTATTGGAAGGTCTTGGTAGGAAGGAAAATTCATAGACCACTCTAAAAAACCAAAATACTGGATCCAAGATAAAGAAAATTTGATAACCTGATAATCAGTCTACTTTTAATAAAAAATTATATTAGAAA
>CAJVPT010006289.1:0-11207 GCA_910592055.1 Acaulospora colombiana
GTTGGAAGCTAGGAGAGTTGATGTTGGGTCCCTTGACCTTACTGTGATTCAGATTTACTTTTGTTTTCCCTTTTCCTTAAAAGTTGATAGATAAAGTACTAATATTATTATATACTCTTCTCTTGGTAACTTGTTTATAGAGCTTTATGTATTGCTCCAAGTGGGGTGATATAGTTGTGTTTCTTTTTACTGTGTTTGCTGAGCTTAGATTGTATTATCCTTTTTTTCTAAAAAATTACCAAAAAAGGAAATTTTTAGAAAAATAGTGGATCAGCGGAAAGAGTTAGGTGAATAAATTATTACTTTTTATATACTTATATAAATTTTTAATAAATAGTTTTGATGAATAGTTATCAAATTATTAATAAACTATTTATAATAAATTATTAATAAATTAATATCAAATTTTATCAAATTATTAATAAATAATTTTGTAATGAACTTTTAATAAATTTTTATTAAATAATTAATAAATTTTTTAACAAATTGTTAATGAATTTTTTGATAATTTATTGTTAAATTTTTAATTGATAAATTTTTTATTATTGAATTTTTTGATTGATAAATTTTTTGATTATAGAATTTTTTATTGTTACTTTATTATAAAAATAGTAATATTTCAAGTGGTAGTAATTGAAAAGAATTTGATAATATTTTTATTATTAAATTTAATCAAATTTGATAATAATTCAGTTGCTGAATAATATAATTTTAATTAGTATATTGTATAATGATATTATAATTGATAAAAATTTCTATAACTATTTTTAATTATATTTATTTGCATTTTTATTATATTGTTATAATATCTTTTTTAATATAATATATATTAGATATTATGATTTTTAAATATTTTTAATAGTTTTTATAATTTTTAAATAATATTTGATAATTATTTTATAAAATATTATATATTGAGTATATACACAAATATATACATATTTGGTTTTTTTTATCTATTCTTTTTTTTTATAAATAAAATACTTTAGCTTTTAATACTTTTACAAAATAAGATATTATAATTTGATTTTTATCTTTATAATAAATTTTGAATTTAACTTATATTATGTTATTTTGTTATTTTATAGTTTCAAAATAATCTGATAATATTGTTTCAAGTTTTTGAAAAAATTAAAAATGTAATAAAAATAAATAAAAACACATGTTTTATAAATTATTGATATTGATTTTGATTAGTTTCTTTTGAATATTAATTGTTATTGAATTAGATTTGATATTTAAATTTTTGATAGTACAAAACTTTTGTGAGCTACTATATATAGTATAATTAGTATAATTTACTTTTTTGATGAAAAAAATTTTTTTATACAGAATTAAAAAATTCAGGAATTTTAATTAATCTTATCATTATTATTATAATCAATAATTGATTGTAATTGTTATATACAACAAATTCTTTCTTTTTGATTAACGAAGATTATAATCAATTTAATTTATTTGTAGAATAATAATTAAAGTAATTATCAAACAATTTCAGTATAAAAAATTTTATAAGAAAAATTTATGAATAAAATAATCAATTGATTTCGAACAATGTTAAAAATTTTATAAGAAAAAATTTATGAATAAAATAATCAATTGATTTCGAACAATGTTAAAGCCATTATTTTGATTTTTATAATATGTTTGTAGTAAAAAGGTTATAGGAAAAAAAAATAAGCATAAGTTAATAAATCATACTGTAATTAAATCAATAATAAAATAATATACTGTATACTGTATATACAGTATATTTAAAAACCACGCTCTGATAAATATAATAAAAGTTTGCGAGATGAGATAGCAATTCACACTATCCTTAATAAGAGAAAAAAATTAAGAAAAAATGATATAATATATTAATTGTAATTCTTCTAAATCTATTTTCTGTCATTAAAAATTATTATCTAAGAAAACACACACACACAAAAAAAAGAAAAGAAAAAATTGCGTTAGCACTTTTTTTTTTTGTATGAAACAAAGCAATAATTTTGAATTTCCAAATATTTAACAAATATCCGAGATAAAATGTGTAAAAATGTGTCATTGCTGCGCATTGTGCGATATGTATTGTGCGTACGGTACGTAATCATTGTTGTTTTACTATGTTTATGCACCTATGTACTGTATGTCGTGCGCGTGCGTAAGGGAAGGTTCATTAAGAGTTAAAATTAATTAAATGATTGCGGTCAGAATTAAAGATACCGTATTTCTTTGTTGCTACAGGTACGATGTGTGATCGACCCGTCCCGTTTGTTATGTGAGAATTTTTTGAAACCCAGAGTGGGTTATGTTGATTGTATTATATTATTATTATTAAATGATTAAAGAAAAAGTTTTTTATGTTTTTCCATTTTTACAACAGTGTGAGCTTATGAATTAAAAAAGTTAAAATCATCATTTGCGAGCTGCAGGTTGTGGAAGCTTTATGTATACAGTAAATCATTAAAGGGTCATTTGATGTTCGTGCATTTATTCGTAGTTTCGAGGGTAACTACAAATGGAAAAGTGTACAGAGTGGCTCATTCAAACATCAAATTCGTCATAATACATCAAATATTATATCACTGGCGTTCGAAGTAGGCTATGCACAACATGCGATTGAATCATAATTTTTTACGTAAGCCAAACTTTATCAAGCTGCCAGTCATCTGGCAAGAGTTTGGGAAGAGATGGTTGAACGCTCACAACAATAATATGAAAAGGAAGTTTGCTAGCGCGATAGCGTTGGTGGGTTGAGCAATATTTGTTGCTGACACAAATACCCCGCCTTTTTTAATGTAACTTGTTCTGTGCACGCGTGTGAATTTCAACCGAATAGGCTAGACCGATAATTACGTTAGTGAAATAAAACAGGTAAAGATAAGTTGCATTGCGTAAACAGAATATGCGAAAGTTTTTCGAGCGATGGGGAACGTGTGTAGATGGGAACGAAATGAAAATGGGGGGTGGGGGGAGGTGGCAAGGGATGGACGGACGGACGCGCATGCATGAGTGGACGGGAGAGGGGAGGGAAGGAGGAGGGAGAGGAGGGAAGAAGGGTTTATCGTGGGTGCAGCACCTTTCCTATGTGCGTTGCATCAGTGTTGAAGGGAAAGAGTTGGCTTGACATGTCACGTACGTTGCGTTTACTATTCATGCCTTATAATCACATATGGATTATCACCAATAAACTCATTACAGTAAACAGGGGAGATAAAAGAGAGCAACGAAGTGCATAACTATTGGTTGCACCGCATAATTCAGACAATGGCTTGTGAACTTTGTTCAACATTGGTACGTATGTATCATACAGGCTCCTCGAACCATCACGACTCGAAAACAGAAGACGAAAGTTGGAAATGAGATGACATTAGTGAAAATCAAGCATGTATTTGCTCACTTGCGTATTTCTTTGTTACCGTTTTCTCTTCAACATCCTCCACGCATCGTCCGCATTATCGATCAACGGCGACGGCAAGAGCACAAGACAACCACATCCGTTTTACCATATCATATGCTTGATTTCCTTCTCCATTTCGCATTATCAGACTTTCTCTTCCACACACACATTATCTCGTCTTTTCTATTCCCATCTTTGGATGGCACAGCATAAGAATATTGCTGCGATTCGATGTTTCAACGATGACGATATGCGGTGTTTTCCGAGTAGCGATGTGCTACATACTACTGTAGGTACGTACTGTATGTGCAGTACGTGTACAGTGTGGTAGTATGTACAATGGGATTTTTCATTTTCACCTCCGAATTTAATTACCGTAGGTTTCCCTTTGGAGAAGCGAGTTTAAAGCCTCCATCCACAAATTGTTAAAAAACACAGGTATGCCGCTGTTGTACGTACGTACACACCCACCTACTTATTTGTTTTACACATAACCATAATATACGATTCTGTCGTCACTGTTTTCGCATAATGAATTCCCGGTCGCCTTCCACGGCACCTTTATTATTGTCTTTTTTTACCCCACAAGAATTTTCCAAGATGCGTACAAGCGCAAGTTGTGCACGTAGCTGACTTTTTATTATTATCAAACTCTCTTTTATTTTTTATTTATTTATTTGCGTGCTATTTTTTTTTGGTGGCATAACCTCCCTCTCACCAAAAAAAGTCTAATTCAATTTTATACGTTATTGGAATGGTTATTACTTATTGTAGTAATATGTATATATGTGTTTAAGGCTGATTTTTTTCTGTGTGCAAATCAAAAACCGAACCATTCTTCCTTTTTCTCTCAATTTGCGTTACCTTACTTTCATCTTTAAGACTGGTTTTTATATTGTTTCTCACCTGTTCAACGCTCAGGTCATTGAGTAATTAATAGCTTGTCAGCCCCCTTTTTTCAACACACTTATAAAAACCTTTGATTATCGAATTTTTTTGAACTCTGACAATAATTTTTTTGTTGTCTCCGGCGTTCCTCCACAAGGATCAATTTTTTTTTTTTGTCTGCCGAATTAGAACGACTTTTTTATTTTCTTTACGGTAAACGTCAATAATTTTCTTCCATCACCATTAATCACGCGCTTCCGACTCTTTTCAGCCTAACTTTGATAACTAAATTCATATAACCCAAATCCACTTATTTACATCACTCTTGACAATATATACTATTTGTATTTATACGTTATTTATATATAATCATAGATAAATAATAATATACTGCATACACATATATACGGTACTAGCCATTATATACGTATATAAATGCATCGCCCTTTCTAAAATTATAATTTGAGGACAATCCACTTATTCTGTTCGTTCGCAGTGGCAGGATATATGTGCCTTTATATAAGAGAGGTCATTTCTTTTCTCCCCCAACAACTCAAGTTCACACTGAAAATAAAACGCACACAACGAACGTCCTTTCGTTAAGGCAATTTGTTAATCATCCCCTTCAATTTATTACTGTGCTCGTTCGTGTTTCAGTATCTATTATCGACTGTCGTGGATAGCAAGTAGTAATAACGGGGTTTTACAGGTAAAGAAATTAATTGTTGCATACGCCCCTTAGTTTCTTTTTTTTTTTTTTTTTTTTTTTTTTTTTAAAAAAAAATACGTGAGACAAAAAGTGTACTCACTCTACTCCACCCTTCCGATAACATACACGCACACACACACACACATAATATATATATATACATATATACACATTTTATTCTTTCTTTCTTTTCCATCCGTTTTTCTCACCAACCTCACCATTTTCGCTTTATTCACCGCAGCAGCACTGTTGGATTTAGTGTTATCGATAATCACAGACACCAACCATCAACGCTACCCTTCTCCTCTACTACTACGTCTACTCGAGAACTTTCACCTTCGTCATGACCACCTTAATCGAAACCTACTTTAACCCTTCCGATCGAATTGGCACCTTCATCGACAACGGAAACTTGGAGATAACTCACATCCTTGGTGTCGGGGCTTACGGTGTAGTCTACGCTGCCAAACATGTCCTCACTCAACGTGTTTATGCCGTGAAATGTATGCACAAAGCAAACATTGATGCCCGGCAGAACCGATTACATGCTACCGAGATCAGTCTACACGCTCAGCTCTCGGGTCACCCGAATGTCATCGGTCTTGAAAAGGTGATTGAGACCGACGACGCCATCTATCTGGTCCTCGAATATTGTCGTGAGGGCGATCTGTTTTCAATGATAACCGAAAAAGGTGGATACCTGGGGAATAATCGCCTCATCAAACAGGTTTTCGTTCAAATCTTGGATGTTGTCCAGTTCTCTCATTACCACGGTACATATCATCGTGATCTGAAACCCGAAAACATTCTTGTATTTGATGGTGGAAGGACTGTTAAACTGGCTGACTTTGGTTTGGCTACGACGGATGTATGGTCAAGGGATTTCGGTTGTGGTTCAACTTTTTACATGAGTCCAGGTAGGGATTTTTTTCTTTTCGGTCAACCTGCGCGGTTCAAGACGGCGGTGGGGTGGGGTGATGACATGGTGACAGCGGTGGCATAACAGTGATCACAAATAGAGAGCACGGTTGTAGTAACCATTCGGAATTCTTTTTCTCTCCCCTTCCGCAGAGTGCCAAGGCGGACTCTACAAGAGGGTACGAGGTTACGCGACCGCCCCAAATGATGTCTGGTCTTTGGGTGTCATCCTGATTAATCTCACTTGTGGTCGCAACCCCTGGAAACAGGCTTGCCTCCGCGATGAAACTTTTTCGGCCTTCCTGAGAGACCCCGACTTTCTAAAGACCATCCTCCCCCTGTCCGACGAGCTTAATGAAATTCTGAAGGACGTCTTCAACCTTGACCCCGAGCAAAGAATCTCACTGGAGGAGCTCAGAGAACGCGTTCTCGAGTGTCACAGTTTCACCATGTCGGAATACGACACCTACTGTAATAAACCCTCTTCGAAGAGCGTTGATCCTTACCATCAACAACAGCCGATAGACGTGAAACTGATCGATGTCTGCGACGAATACACTGCGACCGCTCCGCGCAAACCACACCACAACAACTCGTCCACCAATTCGTCGGTTACTGCTTGTTCGTGGTATTCCATGAATTCGGAAATGGACTTTTCCACACCGCCTTCCGAATTCTTGGATGACTACGATCGTTGCTCGACCTCGACCGGCTCTTCCTCATCACTGTCAACATTGGCCACCAGTCAGCCCGATTTACTCAAGTGCGTTGATCCTGATTCGGGATTTGGCTTCAAATGTGGTGACCTAATCATGGAAAACCACCTTTTCCAGACTGACTGCATATATTAACGAAAAATTCAATATCACACACACACACACACACACACACATTTTTGTCGTTTTTACGAGTATGAAAAAAACCGCTACTCTCTTAAAAATTAATCTCATCCTTTTTTTTTTTTTCCTATGCTTTCTTCCATTATTCGATTCACTTACTTTAATGATAATCTTTCATCACCACAACAAAAAAAAGAAAAAAAAAGTAACCAAATTGGTAAAATCACCCCCATCTAAAGAGACAATCATTCTAAAATCACGTGATTAAGTTTATATCCATTTTACTCGATAAGTGATCATCACGTGTTAAGAGGAGTATAATTAGCAATTTTTGGGATCTTTCTTGTAAATATTTTTTTTTCCACTAGCCTTGATTCGTAGTTGTTGAAATTCTTACGGTCAAGAGAGTTTTTTTCTTTGAAAATTCTTTCAATGTATATAGAAATTTTTGGGATTTCCTTCGTAACCTCAGGTTTTAAGATTTTTTTTTTTTGAAAAAGAGAAAAATTTTTGAAAAAAAGAAAAAAATTGGCTCAAAATCACACACACAAACAAACAAATCACAAACGAAAAATTTCGGAATAAATCGATTCGCTTACTGGTTAAGTGTCTAAAAAGAATTACGTGAGTGCGCGCGCAATTTAAAATTTAACTCGTGAACTTCCACTGCGCTGCATTTTTCCTCCTCCTCACAAAAAGGAAGGTTGGCGGTCCAATTACCCGGCTACTTGAGATAAATGAATCGGAGTTTTTCTATTACTCCAAAAGGGAATTCGCAATTAAAGTAATTAAAGTAACAATGTTATCCGCAAAATTTTTTTAAAACATCATATTACCCTTGGAACAATGTTATTTCGAATTTTGACCCCCGAATGGCCAACTTTCACCCAATCAAAACCTTGATTTAGAATCGAATTCGGCCCATCATTCGTTCATTCGTCGCGTCATACATTCACCCACACGCCCATTTCATTCGTCGTCACTCGGTTCATTCTGTCGAACTAAGAATGAGGTTGAGATCGATGACGGTTGGTGATGGTCAATTAAAAAATTCCAAACCGTCTAATCCATATGCAAACTTATAAAAATGCATAACATGTCAATTTTAATCTCATCTCACCACACATATGGTAATCTTTTTTTTAGTTCACCATTTCAAATTCACTTTTACTAAAAGAAAAACCTTTTTCTGTTAATTGGCAATATGCACAATCTACGCGGTATCGTCGAGCACTTTTTGCCAAGGCACTAGGTTGGTCACCAATTGGATTTGTTAATTAAATCACCGTGTATGAATCCTTCAAATAATTGACGATATACTTACTGCGCACACGCAGCATCCATCCATTACATCATATACTGTATACTTTATATAGGATCTTTTTGGTTTTGATTCTTAAAACGCGAATCACTCCCAAAACATAGGATTAATAATCTCAAACTATTTGTCATGTACGATGCATTACCATATAAATTGTAATATACTGTATCATTCATTATTCTAAAAAAAAAAAAAAAAAAAAAAAATACAAAAAAAAAATTTTTTTATTATATACTGTATATATATTTAAAAAAAAAAATAAACATGCATTGTATTATTTCAAATTGACCATCATAACAAATCTTACCACGGGCGCTCGCGTTAGCAAAAGCAAGTCGTCGAATGGTTTATTATATCCATTAAGAATTTAAAAGAATCTTTATTTTATCTTTTATTTTTTTATTTTTATTTTTATTTTTATTTATTTATTTTTATTTTTATTTATTTTGGATTAGAGTAAAATTCATAAAATCGCGCATACCATTTTTAAAGTTTTCAGTTGGATTGGTATGACATAACACACTCTTTTGGATGTTTACAGAAATGATTTGATATATTTGATTAATTTTGATGGATAAATTGGGATCTATAAGGTTTAACCAAAATCTTGATATTCAAGAAAGTATGAAATTCCAAGAAATCCTTGGCAAAAACTGCAACCACTATCCTAGGACAGCTGTTATAATATCCCGACCAGAAGAGAAGTTTGGCTAAAACATTGAGATAACCTGTCATTGTGAAAGAAACTAACTATGCAAATACAAATAAAAAGAAAATGACAGTAATGTGATACTATATAAGGATTAAGAATAATCCTATTGTTGCTATTGTAGATACTGGCAATATAATAAGTTTTATTATGAAAGGTTGATAAATAAACGAACTTACATATTGAGAAAAAATTAATATCCAGTATAGTAACCATAATAGGGATTAAGGCTTGAACTGTAAAAAATATCAAAAACTTGAAAATTCTATTTATAACATTTTAATTCTATATTCTTTACAAGTGATTAACTTGAATAATGAAATTTTTTATTTAAGAAATAATTGATTTGAAAAAGTCAAAGCAAGAATTCATTATAATGAACAGAAAATGATCCTAAGATATTAAGAAAATATTATCAAAATATCAATTTCTAATGATAAAATGCAAAGTTATAACTTAAAAAAAGTTGTAATAAAAATTTAACCTATAAAAATAAATTGCCTAATCAATTATATTATGATGAAAAAATTAATAATACTGAATAATACTATATTAAAAACCTAAGTGATATTAAACTGATAACAATACTTATTTACAGTATGAAGAATATAACCTTATCACATACTTGTTACAAGTGAAAGGGTTATTAAAATTCAAAAGAAATTTATAATTAAATAAAAAATAGTCAATATAGAAACTAATAAAAAAATGAATAAGAAACAATATAATAAGACTAAACAAAAAATTAGACTATTTTTGTATATAAAATAAAAGAATAAAATATATTAATATTATATATTATATCATAAATATTAAAAAAGCTATACCAATCAAACAACATATTTATATAAAGGTTAATAAGCTAAAAGTGTAAAGACTTATTCAAGATTTATAAAACTTGTGAATAGTATCAATTATAATAGTACTAAAGAAAAAAGAAAAATTATAATTATAGGTAGATTATTAGAAAGTGAATACAATTTGAAAAAATATATTTACCTGTTATTACATATTTATAACTTGTTGAAAATCTTTTTTATAGCTAAATAGTTTAATACCCTTGATTTAATAAGTAAATATTGATAAGTCCCTATTAAAAAAAAGAATAAAAAAAAATTATCTTTATCACTTTATATAAAGTACAGTATATAAATTTAATGTAATACTATCTGAACTATATATACAATGTACTAACTATATTTTAATAGCTAATAAATAAAATCTTATATAAAGAACTTGGTTTTTTTTTAAGTACTTATAGCCAGTCGAGATTGTTAATTTATTAATCAATTGAAAACATAAGTACATTTTTATTCGAGCAGCATAATATATACTATAGCTAAACTATTATTATAATCTAACTAACTTATCATAAGCATAAAAGCCTCTAAGTTCAGTCTTGGAGACAATATTTCACTTTACAGTATCTTTGGGTGAAAACCCTTCTAGTCCATTGCATTATTGCCAGCAGATTGTCACTGCCATATATTTGATCAAGCTGCTGAATTATAGAAAACTACAAAAGAATAGGTTGAAAAAAAGGAGAGGGAGATATCTAAAAATATCTCAGCAGATAACACGAAAATGAAAGAGTAAAATTTGAAAAAAATATTTCCAGCTTTCTCCAAAGACCTGCTTCTCAAGATCTCTTCTCAATAAAAAATGTTCAATTGGAATATCCTTTCTTTTTTTGATCATTTGAGGAACTTATCTATTCTTAATCTTGATTTTTTTCTTGTGTACTATCTAAAGAGACTTATCATCAAATGGAAGTCTTTACTTCCAGGACACATTTGGTTCCAACCTTTTTTGGACAATAATTTTTTATCCACCTATAGTAGAGAAATAATTTATGATAGACCCCAGGTTCTTATGTAACCTAGTAAGAATTAAGTCATATTGTTTCAGTGTAATATCTTCCAGCAGTCATGCTTAATTAAAGGAATTTTACTGATATATATCTTCCATTATCCAAAAGTAGGGATCACAATTTTTATTCAAATTTGAATAATCTGTAGATTTGATCTGGAATGAATCAGATCAGATTTTAAATTTTTTGATCCATTTGTATTCAAATTGGATACAGATTTCAAATTTTGAAATCTGATCCAGTTGAATTCTAAATTTTGAAACTAATCAGATTTCAAGTTTTAAAATCTAACTAGGTTCAAATAAAATTTGGTAGTTTAACTATATTTAAATGTAGCTATTTAAGATAATTTAAAAAAAAACCTGGATTTTTTTTTTATATTTCTTTAATATCTTTACATATTTCTTTAAAATTTTGTGATATTTTTTATGATATTTTTTTCCCTGCAACATTACTGATATTATTTACATCAAATAATTGTAAGTAATCTCTTTCCGCTGATCCTCTGAGTACACACAAAAAAAAATGTTCGCAAGAAGTTTTGATACTTCCTTGCTAATAAAGTCTTAAT
>CAJVPT010006290.1:0-11206 GCA_910592055.1 Acaulospora colombiana
GAAAATGTACTTTTGTCTTCATTTGATTAATAAACTGATGATCTAGCCTGGCTACGGGTACTAAAAAAAAAAAAAAAGTTAATCAATATTCCACGCAAATATGATAACAATTTGCAAAATTTGGATAGGATCTTTGATGTCAACAAATAAATATATCAAAACAATACAACAAGGTTTTTCCATATTATCTAATCAGAAATATAAACAATAACAACCTTAAAAAGATTTATCCATGATTCAAAAATAGAATAACTGACAAATATAAACAAGCAATCACATAATTTAATAAATCCAAACTGGTAGCAAATATAAATAGAACACAACGTATATTATAAATAGTCAGTAAAAAAGAAAAAGATATAGTAAACACATTAATCAATCTCTCCATAAAACATAATGAACACTCTACTTTATGGGCTTCACAAAAACTACTAAAACAAAGAAATAATAAATCCAGTGGATTAGTAGTCTCATTATCAGAAACATATACTATTTTTGATAGTATTATAGCTAAGATACTAAGAGTAGATGTGACAACCTTCCACAAGGAATAAATCCTAACTCAACATATCACATATCTTTGACAACAAGGCAAAGAGATTAAAGAAGATCTTCTACAATCCTATATTGAAGATAAGCTCATGGAAATTATCAAAAATCCTGAAAATTAGCATAAATTAGAGCAACAACCAATAGAGATCTTTGAACAAATAAATAATAAATCAATAATAGACAATAAAGTAACAATGATATATGCACAGAAAATTGAAGAACTGGAATCACAAAAACTTCAAGAAACAATAAAAAGTCAATGCATTAGTGAATATAACTCTTATACTACTAGGAATAGAGATATGGCACCACCAATCAATCTTTACTTTATAAAAAAGAAAGGAAATTGTAGATTAGATACAATAAAAGTCAATATCCCAGGAGAAACAGAAAATGAAACTAAGGCATATCTAAGCAATACTCTTAAACTTTCACAAGAAAAAAGAAACCTGTTATGAAAAGAGTTTATCAATGGAAATGAATGGTTGGTTTTTAAGTACAAGAGAAAGAAGATGTTATAAGATGTATTGAAGAAGTTAACCGAAAAGAAGACAATTTCGCTATCTAAAATATAATACTATTAACCACTTACAAGAAACAAAAGACAGAAAGAAACCTAGACAACATGTATGTTTAATATATATTGATCAGAAAAACAATAAGAACCTCATAAAAGCATATCTAAAAAGATATAGAGGAGTCTAAAACATTTATATCTATGTGATGAATACAAAACTATGAGTGAAAGCCTATTTCAAATAACATAAATATTTTAGCCTAAATCTTGAAGAAATTTTGATAACTCCAATTAGTACAGAAATATCAAGAGCTATATTTTCTAAGTCTGAGCTTAGGGATAATAAAATCAATTAAATATTAATTGAAAGAAATAACAACTCAGCAAGACTCCTATGTCAGACAAAACCTACACCAATCTAATAGCCCGAGCATTGAATGATATATAAGCTAAGGTATGCTATATACCCAAAGATCCCTATACACTCAAAAAGCATAACTTTACAGTAGTTTGCTTTAAGACAAAAAAAGAAAGAAACAAGATATGCAAACAACATATTTTCTTACAGGAACATTGTCTCTTATAGAGTATCAAATATATATCCAAAACAGAAAGATAGAATCCTAAAGATAAAAATAGAAATACAAGATTCAGATCCAGAAATATAGAAATAGACAATGAATCAACATCCAAATCACAATCAGATAATAAATCAATAGAGTCTATTTCTAATCCAGCAAGTTATTATAGATTCAGAAATCTGAGACAAATCAGATAGTAAAGCAATAATAGAAAAAGGCATGAAAGAAACAATAGAGAAGAATATCCTGCAACAGGAAGCAATAGAGAACCTATTAGAAATTAACAAAGCTATAAAAATAGATCTTCTGAAGTTAACATAAGACTTAAAATAGAAAGCACACAAGATCCTTTAATAAATATTCTAGCCAACCTAGAAAGACTACATGCTAAAATAGATACCTTAGAGAGATAAACAGGCTTCAGAAGATCAAGACCCAGTAATAAGGAAGCAAACCACTTCTAAAAACACGCCAGTCCTTGATAGTAACTAAGAGGAGCAACAGTCCATTGCTTCCTCATCAAAAACTACAAATATGAGTAACAAACGAACTTTAAAAAATAGTTACAGAATAGACAAGAAGGGAAATATAAATATCACAACATTTCTACAGGAAGAATGAAAAAAAATTTTTAATAATAATAGTAGATATAGATTAATAGGAAAAATCAAAGAAGAGGATGAGATAGGTAAAAAGGTGATCAAATTAGGTATACACAATGTTAGAGAAATTACAGATAAAACAAAGTAACAAAATCTAGTTAAAGAAATACTAGAACAAGGAATAGGCATATTGGGGTTATGTGAAACAAAATTGACAGAAGCTAATGTACAATAGGCTTTCAATAATCAAAAAGGCTATAAACACTTCCATAGCATCAACAAAGACACATCATTTGGGGCAAGAGTCAATCTCTTAATCAGAAGAGATTTGAAAAAGAAGATTGCATCAATAGAGAAAAAAGAAGAATATATTATTACTGCTAATATACTTATAAAAAGAAAAAAGATCTATATTATACATATCTATATTCCTTTAAACAAATCAAGATGCAAAATGGTATAGAACAAAATAACTAGCCTTATTAAAAATAAATATGAACAAGGCTTTCACATGATAGTAATAAGAGATTTTAATACAGCTTACAACCTATCAGAAGATAGAAAGTCCTCTTCAAAAGCAAGCTTTAGATCATCATGGTGACCTGAAATTCCACTATTCAACTTTTTTTATAAATGAAACTTTATAAATATATAAGTCACATGGGAAGATAAAGAAAAAACTTCAACAAAAAGAAGACTAACAAGTAGTAGTAGAATAGATTATATTTGAATCTCTCATAATATAACAAGTTATTCACTACTCTGATTTGATAACCAAGATATGAAAAATATTATGGGCAGTGACTACACCATGCTCCTAATAACTTTACATGACAAAGACCTTTTTACAAGAAGCAGAACTACACAACCTCCTATAAGCATACAAAAGAGAATAGATATAAAGGATACAACTCTATTACAATGGCAAATGTTTAGTGAAAATATAGACTATAAATTTAAAACATCACTAGAACCATTGCTATAAGAAGAACCCAATTTAGATGAAAGGGAGAATCAAGCAAACAAATTGTGGGATACCTTCGAGAAATTGTTATGTAAAGCAGCCTTTAACAACTAGCAACTAAGAAAACATCCCAAGCAGAAGAAAAGCATTATAAGCACAATATCAAATTTATCAGTTTCAGAAAAGCCCTACAACTAAAAAAACTTCACAATAAAGTAGAAACATAAAAAAAAATAGATAAGCTATAGGCTCTCAGCTTAGCTATAGAAAAATATAATAATACTCACAATTCAAATCATTAGATCGAGAACTATTGTATCCAATATAGTATCTCTAACATACCATAGAAATCTTTGAAAAAAGATATCTAAGATACTATAAAAGGTCTTAAATTTATATGTCAAAGATTAAAAGTGAAAAAAGTAAGAAATAGTATTAAAACTGCTTTGGAACAAAGATGTAATAACTTGAAAAACAATCAAAGATGAGATGGTCAGCTCCCTAACCAACTGAACTAGAAATAAAATAGTACTAGATAGGATTAAGATTAAGCTAAGGGATAATGAATACATTACAACTCAAAAAGATGAAATCAAAAAGGAAATAAGAAGGTACCATTGTGAAGCCTTCAAAAAAAGAAAAGCTAGCTATAAAGTTTACCAGAAGATTGGAAAGAAGAGTATAAACTAAGAAAATATATCCAAACGTTTTGGTACAATGAACTAGTTGAGCCAATCTCACAAGAAGAATTAGGTAAAACATTGAGAGCACTTCCCAACAACAAAGCTCCAGGAAAATCTCAAATTAACTATGAAATGCTGAAAAGGTTAAGCCAAAAAGGAAAAGACTTCTTGAGAAGAATGCTAAATAACTTCTTAAAATGAGAAGTCACTCCAAAACATTGGAAACAGAGTTACATATATTCAATAGCGAAACCCAAACTGTGGGGTTATAAACTTTCAAACACTAAATCTATTGTCTTGTTAGAAGTTATAAGAAAATGTTTCACAAATTTTCACTAATAGAATGGGAAATATTTACAAAAACAATAATATTTTCAGAGAACTGAACTATGCAAGACTGCTAGAAGAAAGTATAGCAGAACCAATTCAGATTCTCAACAATATTTGTGAAGATACTAGAGAGAACAAAAAAGAATTGTGGATACCTTTTCAAGATATTGCAAAAGAATATGATATAATTAGTCTAGATATGTTGATAAAAGCAATAAAAGGAATCAAAGCTTCATTAGGTTTCATAAAGATTATAATGGGCCTTTTTCAAAATAGAGAATTCCAAGTCATATTTGAAAATGATCTCACAGAATTAATAGTAGCTGGAGATGGAATTGATCAAAGGAAAATCATCTCACCTTTACTATGGAGAATTTTGTACAATCCCCTTTTATGTAAAATCCAGAATGATACACAAAGAGAATACAAAATATTAGCTACATGAAACCCTAATCTTAAAAAACAGACTACAAGAAGGTTAGAGTCAAGACATGCAGCTATAGCCTTTATGAATAATACAACATGGATAGAAAGATCTAAGGAGGATATGGAAAAGATTTTGGAAACTATAAGAATCTTTTATACAGTCGATGACTCTCAAATAAATAGTAGCAAATCAGTCTTAGTTACTATTGACAATTCTATCCAGAAGAGGTGAAGGCAAGTATAGAAGAAGAAGTAGTTAAAGAGCTCAAAAGAACAGAATGACTAGATTTTTAGGAATCTGGATGGGTATCAAAAAACTGCAATTGAGCGAGTACTTAAAGAAGTCAATATTATAACAAGAGCCCTTAAACACAAAAAAGTGATAGACAAACAAGCCCTCTATATTTTGAATAAAGTTTTAATACCTAGGATAGAATTTAGAATGCAACATAGCATATTGTCCTAGAAAATATGCAATACCTTAACAACAGCATATATAAAACTTTTCAAGAATAAAAGTAGTTTATGTAGATTAATACTTAATAATATAATTCATCATCTAAAGATCCATAACTTGAAAAGTGTTTGGTCGTTACAAAGAGAAAGCCAAATAACAGGACTTTGCAACAGACTAAATGATCCTGGTTCAGCAGAAATCACAACAATCATCAGACTCAAACAAGCACAAATAAAAAATTGGGAACTACTCAATTTATTAACCTGCAAATCCTTAAGTTATTTAATAGATAAAGAAAACTTTTTACTCCAAGTGATCAAAATTGCTAAAGATATGGGAATACCATTTCATAGTTGGAAATAGCAAGATATCTTTAAATGGAAAAAGTGAAACTTCTGGATTGAAGAATATCTTGCATTAAAAGAATACAAAAAAGCTATACCATCACTTAGAAACAATCAACTGATGTATCTGGATCAGTTAATCAATCAGAAAATCACAAAAATAAGAGACTAGTAAATGCTTCAGCTTCTATAATATACAAGCAAAGGATCTATACTAGAATGGTTTCAAATTATAGCCAAAAATCTTTCAGAAGAACAATTAAAGCAACTTATAAGATTAGGGAAAGAAAACTATATGAAATAAAAACCAGAATATATAAAAATAATATCTAATCAATACAAGTGAAAAAAATTGTAAATAGTGATGGGAAATAAAAGAAATCAGTAACTTGGGAGAAATTAAGACATAAAAAAAGGGAAATGTCACAATAGTAAAGCACTTTACTAGTTATAACTTTAACAATGATCAGAAGACCAATATACAAAATATCTGGAATATTCAAAAGACACAATACTAAATGGTGACTATATTCTTGAAAGAGAAATAGGAGAAATATATATAATACTATATCTCAATACAAGAAAGTTTACTAAAGACTACAAGACCTAAAAATCTCCAACCCCAAGTTAGCACTTGAAAAAAGCACCAAAGAAGTGATTTACAGCCAAAGCCCTTTAAAGACCCAAAATGATAAAATAAATTACATAGATATCAAAACCTGAGAAGAAGCTATTATTAAAGAATATATTAAAGAAGAAGCATATTAAGACTATTTAATAGATATACTCCAATATAAGCTTGGATCTAAAAAAAAACTAATCTTTTATTCTGACAGATCACTTACTAATCATGAAAAGGAAGATATAAAGCTGGGAGGTGTCTGGATTCAAATAGAAAAAGAAGGAAAGAAAAGCAAGTTCCAAATAGGAATAAATAATTGATCCTTATTTACAAAAGCAGAATTGGTAACAATTATAACAATACTCCTAATAGTTTCAATTGAAAGTATGGTAGAGATCTTTATAGATAGTCAAGCATATATTTCAAGTGGAAATCCTTAGAAAAAGAAGACCTGAAAAGGATATACAAGAGATGACTCAAAGAAAAAAATTGGTCCCTATGGGTATGCATAGTAGAGCCAATGAAAAAGAAAAGTATAGATCTAAAGCTCACAAAAGTCAAGACACA
Source organism: Acaulospora colombiana (assembly GCA_910592055.1). Classification (NCBI taxonomy): domain Eukaryota; kingdom Fungi; phylum Glomeromycota; class Glomeromycetes; order Diversisporales; family Acaulosporaceae; genus Acaulospora; species Acaulospora colombiana. The sequence continues at coordinate 6,646 of CAJVPT010006290.1, forward strand.
CTCAAATGACCTTTACAATAAAGAAACAGATGCCTTAACTAAGGAAGCTCTAAAATTTCTACCAATTGAATAGAAAGATCTCACTTCACACAAAATTATAACTGAAATCAAGTGGCAAGAGACAACTCTAAATGACCCAATTAGGCAATTTTTTAAGAATATTAATAATAAAACAATAGCTTATTAGTGGATATAACAAAATAGAATAGAGAAAAAATGGAGTTATTAGATTTCAGAACATCAAGCTTATACATGGGACCTAGTATGGGAAAGGGTTAAGAATAAACATATATGGGATATATCTTTTAAACAATCTCAATAAAAAAACTTTCTTATTAAACTGGTCAATGATGAATTATCCACCCTAAGTAAGTTGGCTATAAGAAGACTAGATCTATACAAGCAAGTGAAATGTATCATATGTAGTTAACAAGATAAAACTATAGAACACTTGCTAGAATGTTCAGCCTATAAAGATCGATTACAAGAGGCATGAAATAAAGGAGTAGATGAAATTATTAGAAACTTTAAAGAGCTATTATAGAAATAAAGGAGAGAGGCTAAAGAAAAAAATTCCAGATTAAGCATTAATGACTGTGAAGAAATAGGAGAGTTTGACAAGTGGATTACCAAAGTAGTGGAACAGACTTCTAGAACAAGTCAGAATATACTAAGTTTCTATACTGGCCTTATAAGAACCAACCTTATCCGAGAAGTGGCAGATCTAAATATCAAGATAAATGTATAGGAAGAACAGTAAGAAAGTGGATAATAAAAATACAAAAAAGAGTCTGTAATCAAATCTGAAAAGAAATCTGAAACAAGAGATATGAAAAGATAATTGAATAAGAACGAACACAAGGAATTAGTAAAGAAGATAAGTTGAAAAGATCTCCTTATCTATCAGGCCAGAAAACTATATCCCTGAAGAAAAGAAATCCACTATCTGAAGAAGGAAATCTTGAAGATAAAAGTCTTTGAGACATTTTAACAAGAAGAGTAGAATATAGAATGAAATGATTGGGTTTAAGCTCTGTCAGAACCTCACAGAGTGATCTGTAGTGTGACCTGTAGACAATAAAAGTTAACAGTTGAAAGGATCTTTACCTAAACTATTAATGGAGCAATAAATCACTTCCAAAGTTGCACTTAGAGTTTTAATAATTCTTAAAATAAAGTTGAGTGAGTTAGATAGAGACTTAGCTTTAGTGATACATTTTTAATACAAAGTATACATATGTTTAATAAAAAACACATACTGTATCTAGCCTGACAGAAAGTTTTAAAAAAAAAATTATAATTTAAGCTATTTAATATATCAATTACAATTTTGCCATTTTATATTATTTATCAATTTTTAAAAATGTTAAAAACATTCAATTTCAGCTTTACTTAATAAAAAATAAAAATTACTTGTGACTATAGTAAATACAGTATAATAGATCTTTTTTTTTTTTAAGTTCCAGCTCAATATATTAATTAACATTAATAAAGACAAATTCAAAATTATATTGAAAGTATCATAACTTATAAACTACCTAAAATCAAACAATTTATCAGATTGCTTTTTGCTGCTCCATCAATGAAAAGACTAGTCTAAAGTTATTTTTAAACTAGTGCAAAAAATATTAAAAAGAATATATCAGGTGCTGTTATGTGAGAACCAAAATTTCTTTTAATATCAACTATCTACTGAAACTAATGCCAAGGAAAAATCAATACCTATAAATTATCTACTAAAGTACTGTATTTTTTCATCTTTGAAAGAGAGAGGGAAAATGTTCTTCTTCCAGCTGGAAGATATAGTTTCAGATATCAGCTTTGTTGATGTTATCTTATCTGGTACTCTGCCTAGGGAATTACTTATCCAAAGATTGGATGGGACCTATGGCTAGAATGGACCTTAAAATTATGGTAAGTTGATGACCTAGTCCTAGAGATAATGTCAGCTTCAAGCATAGGCTGCTTATTTAAGAAGGCACAACTTTTCCAAAGTCAGACTAAGTCTTTAGGAAGTCTTTCAATTTGATAGTCATTTTCATTAAGTACTTTTATTAAGAGTAAAATTGGTAAATACTACTAGTGGTCTAGATAACTATGCTGAAGGGGGAATCATATTAAGAGTCTTGATATAAGTTGTCAGTTTATGATCTTTCTTGTTGTAAGGCCTGTTGTGTCTCTTGATCCTGCTTGTTTCTTGTTCAGGGCTCAGTTTTGTGTTTAGGACAACATGCTTTCTTGAAGGCTTGTAATCCTTCAATATCGTATCAAGCCAAATTTGTCTTGTTGTGAGCATGTTTGATTACTTCTATTGATATATAAGTCCTTTCATCTATAAGCTTGTTTTTTCTCTCTCTTTCCCTTCTTTCATGATGTAGAAGATGACTGTGTTCTGTATCCATCTATATAACAGCCTATGACTTATAGCAAACCCAGGTTCTTATGAAGCTGAGAAAATACATTTAGACATGTGAAATGACCAATAGGAACTTGTTTATTAATCTGATTTAATGTGTTTCATGTTAATCAATCACAATCAGTGGGATTTGTGCTACCATAAAATTCAGGGTCAAGTTGAGGTAGACAAAATTACCCAGAAAATCATGAAGTGGGAACTTTTAGAGACCACATAATCAGGTCAAGGGAAAAAATGAGTCCTTTGATTAAGGCAGAACCTCTATCTTGTCTTGTCTTGTTTCTCCACTTCATAAAAGTGATAACAGGTACTATACTAGTGTCTTTCTTTCTTTAAGAACCTTTTTGCTATCAGTAATAAAGATGTAAGCTGAACTTTATGGACCACAAGAGTTTAGTTTACTTGAAGTTAATTGTAAACAAAAAAAAAAGGGTATGAGTAACTCCTGAAGATTTCTTTTAGATTAGATTAAGAAAAGTATTAAGACTTTATTAGACAAGAGGTATTAAAACTTCTTGTGAATGTCTTTTTTGTATGTGGTCAGACGATCAGCAGAAAAAGTTCATATATTTGGAAAAATTTAGTATAATAGATCAATTATTGATCTACAAACAAAATTTTTCCATATACAGTATATTGAAAAACAAAAAACAAAAATTTAATAAATAAAAAATTTATATTTTGATACAGAATAAGAAATATCTTATAAAGTCAAATTATATCATTAAACAACAATTAACAAAATCTAAAATTGAATGATACAAATTTTAGAAATAATTAATTTGATATTGATAATAATGAAGAAATAGATAATATATTTAAAGATTATTTGACTTCAAAATACAAATTTTTACTAAATTTTAGTAAATGTTTGGATAATTGGTTTATATAGATTTTGTTGTAGATTATGAACTATAGAATTTGATTTAATTTATTGAATAGTATAATAGATATACTATTAAAATTCATGATATTAAAAACTTAAATAATAATTATCTCTTTCTACTGATCCTTTGACCATACACAAAAAAGATATTCACAAAAAGTTCTAATACTTCTATGCTAAAAGTCTTATACTTTCTTTAAACCAACCTAAAGAGTTCCTTTAGAACTTCTTTACCTCTTCTCCTTTCTTGTTTACAATCTCCTTTGAACAAACTGAACTCTTGTGGCCTGCAAAGTTCAACTCTCACTTTTACTACCTATGACAAGAAAGTTTCTAAAGGAAGAAGGATCAACACTGAAGTATCTCTTACCTCTCAGTTATGGTGGAGATAACAGAAGTTCTGTTCCAGTTAAAGAACTCACTTCTCTATCCTTTGACTGGTATCTATAATCTCTTAGAGCTACCTTTTTCACAGCTTTTTGGGAAATTTTGCCTGTCCAAGCTTGATCCTAAAATTTCAAATAGTACAGATCTCACTAACTCTGATTGGCTGACATAAAATACATTGGACAAGATTGATAAACAAGTTCCTATTGACCATTTCATATATCTGAATACATTTTCTCAGCTCTATAAGAACCTGGGATCCACTATAAGTCACATGTTGTTAGTACAAGTGGATATAGAACATGCCTCTAACATATCTTTGGATATAAGAAAGAGTCCATCCAACTATGGTAAAGGTCATAAGAGCTCAATAGTCTTTTCTCAAGTTAGAGCCATCTATATCCTGATTGTATGTCAGATAGATTTCCAATTTCTACTACTCAAAAAAGTTTAAACCAGAAAAATCAGGAAGCTATTAAGGATACTCAGTGGTAAAGCTCATATGCAAAGCAACCTAAGAAGTTTTCATCCTATCTTCAAAAAATTTCAAGCTGGAAAACTAGAAGGCTAACATCTCTTCACTAATTGAAACTCGAGTCTAAAAATATCAGCAGTGATGTGTGAGCTAGCTGGATAATCTGGGAGATTCTTATTGATCACTAATATTAATGGCCACTAGCAAGGTATATCTAATGCAAGGCTAGGTGCTGTCCTTCATATAAGGAATTAAATCTGAAATAAGAAGCACAGATGGATAAGTATATTCATATTTAGATAGGAATGAGTTTAATTGATGATATACTGGAAGACTCTCAAGTCACTTATGCAGATATCAATATATCACCTGGGCCTTCTTGGTTACTCCCTACCCA
>CAJVPT010006291.1:0-11206 GCA_910592055.1 Acaulospora colombiana
TGCATTCTGTTTCTTTGAGATATCACCAACTCTTATCTCTATTCTCAATGAGGGCTGTTTTTCCTAACACATTCAGCTCTACCTTCTCAGCATACATTGGTAAGCTATTTATACTTTTCTAACTAACAATGGGCTACCTACTTTATAATTGGCTATACTAACCCTAAGTTTTGCTAAACTTTTCATACTTTTTTAGATACACATAGTTTCCTTATTAGTACCCAAGTCTTATCTATAGTTTCTTACTTTGCGACACTCAATTTTTCATACCAGACTTTTGAGTTTTTGGAATCTAGACTGTTATATGTAAATTGTATCACCCACATGATCCATAATATTCTCTGGCACTTATCTTATGTATCCTTACATAAGTCGATTTATAGATGAGGCTTCATAATACGGCTTAAGGATTTGGACATTGAAGGAAGTGGCTAATAGCCATCCATCCAAGGTATACAACCGATATATGTCATTGGGAAGACAATTTTGTATGTAGAATGAATATTGCCATTTTGGTTCAAATTTGTTATTCCAAGAATACTCAAGTGCTGCTCGATATATCAATATTTTATTTTCAATATTAAATATAACATGTTTCTTATATTTTGAGTCATGATATACTTTTTGTTGGACCTGGACTTATCACATATTATGGATAACAATTTTACAAGTCTGAGGTAAGTGCTCTATCAGTTTAAAAATCCTTTGGAGAATCATTTTCTCTAACAATTTATCAGTCAAACTAGGATGATACAGTTAGTGGATTTTATATCCATAAACTAAATAAAATGGCATTAATTTCATAGAAGTATGCTTTGTGATTCGATAAGTAAAAAGAATGGATGAAACTAGTAAGTCCCAATCGGTCACGTGTTTAACAAGCTTGGCTATCAATTCACACAAGGTTCAATTAAACCACTCCACAAGTTCATTGGTCTTTAGGTGATATGATGTCAACAAAAAATAAGTGATCTCCATTCTTTTTAATAATGCTTCTACTATGCTGTTTTGAAAATAAGTCCCTCTGTTTGACACGATAATTTGTGGACATCCATTGTAGCAAATAATTTTGTAATACAGGAAATTAACTACCATTGCTGTGTTAGCTTTCTTCACAGGTTTGACTTCTAGCTACTTTGTCATATAATCTATTGAAACTAAAATATACTTATTTAACCTTAGTATTCTTAGCAAGAATCCAATAAAATCAATTCCAATTTGATAGAACAGTGCAGCCATATGAATTGGGTGTAAAGGAGCAGATATACACATTTTTCTATACTTTTGACACTGATTATATTGCTACATATAAGCTCGTATGTCTGCATAAATTTGAGGCCAATAGTAATTATTTCGTATCTTCTCGAATATTGTGTCCTTTCTGAAGTGTCCTTCTAAGGGGTGTCGATGTGTCAGATATAGTATGGGCTTAACCTTATATTGTTGAATCATATGCAATAGGTGATTCTTTTTCTAACAGTCCTTCTTATATAGCATATTATTCTGAAGTTCAAAAAATTCACTCTTCTTTTATATTCCCACTCTCATTTGGCTGTCCAAGGAAGTTGGTAATTTGCATATCTATAGATATGCCTTCAAGTATACATAGTATATTAGATCTATATATTACAAGTCTAATTATTTGATCTCATTCTTATCGCTATTTATGTATTTTTTCATAAACTTCTTAAAAATTTTTTTTTCTGTCTGTTTGGAGATTTAATTAAAGACACGATAATGTATCAGCATTGCTGTACTTCTTTTTACTTCAGTATTTCATAGTAAAATTATATAGCTGCAAATGTAATATTCATCGAACTCGTCTTCCAGTCAACTTCGACATCATGAGCCATTACAATGCCATATAATCGGTAACAATCATGAATGGATTCAATCCATAATAGTGTTGAAAATGCTCAATCACCCAAATAACAGCTAAGCATTCCAATTCTGTTGCTAAGTAATTCTTTTTATACATAATTAGTTCTCGACTAGCATAAAAAATAACAAATTCTCTTCTATCCTTGTCCTTTTGTGCTAGAATTGCTCCCAGTCCATACCCAGATATATCTGTGTGAATGAAGAAAGTCTTAGTAAAGTCAGGGTAATGCAGTATGAGACTAATAATCAAATGTCTCTTCAATGTTTTGAAGACGGTATTTTGATTATCCTTCCACTCAAATTTGATTCACTTTTTTAGCAGATAATGCAATGGTCAAGTGATTGTCATGAAATTCTTGATGAAACATCAGTAATATGACGTCAGCCTAATGAATTCTCTTATTTGCTTTAAGTTTTTCGGTATTGGAAAGTTCTTAATTTTATCCACTTTTCCTGTGTCAGGTCTAACTCTATCTCTTCCTATGATATGTCCTAAAAACTGGATTTCTATCTGAAAGAAGATATACTTTTCCACATTTAGCTTTAATCCAGCTTTCTTCAATTCGTTAAAAATTGTTTTGACATGTTCCAGGTGATTCTTGAAGATCCTGAAAAACATGATGATATTATCAAATCAGTTTTAAATTGGTTTTGCATTGAATCCAAATCAGATTCAGATTTGAATTGGATCAAATCAAATTAAATTCAGATTCGAATCAGATCAGATCAAATTGTTATAGTTTCAAATTGAATCGGATTAATTTAAATCAAATTGGATCTATGTCCCATTCATATTTATAAAAATTGGATCAAATCGAATCTAATTAAAATCTGATCCAATTTAATTCGTTGTAATCACTACATATAATTAGACAAACAATGGAAGAATTTGGATAAATTATCAATATTCATAAATATAGAACATTTTTCTATAAAAAATGGTTCAAAGTTCATCTTTATGCATACTGAGAATATATAAACTTGGACAAGAAATAATGATCAAGATAAAATCTAATCAAGTATGGTTTGTGATAGCCCACAAGGAACAAGATTATCAAGAAATTACTCAAATTCTAAAAGAAAGAAAGAGATACTTCTTGAGACTTTATGGAGTTGATAAATTATCCACAAAATCTATAGAAAAAGCCTTAAACTATATGAAGGCTAAGGCCTTTTATATACAAAAAACAAGATTACTTTAGTATTAGAAAACTATGTAATAGTATACTTTGAGAATGAAAAAGATCTAAGAGAGGTACTCTAGCATCAAATAAAGATCGAAAATCAAGGACTAGGATAGAATGCAAAGAATCATTATTATCACAAGATATTAGCCAATCTGGCTAGGTCAGGCATTATACATATAATGATTAAAGAAGTGAGGGAACAAGATTGTAAAAGCCAGGATAGAGCAAGTGGAAACAGAGAAAGTAATGAAGATATTATAGCAACTGAAAAAGAAACTATACTGGCAGTAAGACTCAGAAGAAACAATAGTCAGTCAGAGAATAAAAAAAGTATAATGAGGTCTATACCACTAGTAACTGGTAGCAATAAGGAGTCACTAGGAAGGTGGAAACATCAGGAAGCAAATCAAGTTCTATACTAGGTTTTACAATATTTTTCAGAACCAGATAATGATGCTTTGAATACCAGGCGATATCAAAGGCAAACAATAAGATGGGAAATAAGAAGCCTAAGATCAATTGTAAAGCAAGAGTCAAAGGTAGCCCAGCTAAAAAAAATATTAAAGAAGTTTAGTAAATGACTAGACAAACTAGAGAAAACCCACTCAAAAGAAGGACTAACCACTCCTAAAAAGGGTGCACCAGTTCAACTATAGAAAGAAAAGGAATATTAGCCCACCATTCCCAAGTCAAAAATGCAAAACAAGAATAAAGCATGACAAATAGAAAAGAACAATAATAGGGGGCAACAGAGTAATCGAAATCTTGATACTTTTCTGCAAATAGAAAAAGATAAATTTCTAGAGAGAAATAGAGAGAATCAATAGATAGAAAAAACAAAAGAGGAAGATATACAGAAACAAGTAATTAGAATAGGAACATATAACATTAGAGGTATTACTGATAGTACAAACTAGTATAATCTTATAGAAGAAATGCAGGAACAAGGTATTGGAATAATAGGACTATACGAAACAAAACTAATCAATGCAAAGGCAAAATGGACCTTTTAGAAGAAAATGATCTTCAAGCATTTTCATAGTACCAATAAAGACATTTTATATGATGTACGAGTTAGTCTCTTACTAAAAAAAGATCTGAAAAGAAAAATAGCTTCAATAGAAAAGGCCAAAGGATACATTATAACAGTTAATATGCTCATCAAACAGAACAAGATACATATTATCCAGATCTATATTCTTTCAGACAAATGACAAAATATGAAGATGTGAAAGAGAGTACAAAGTTTCATTAAAGAAAAAAATAGACAAGGCTTTCATATAATAGTAATAGGAGATTTTAATGGTGTATACAACTCTGTAGAAGACAGGGCATCAACATCTAGAGCTAAATTTAAACTATTTTGATATCCAGAAATTCTGCTATTCAATTTTTAGATGAATAGTCTTTCCTTGATATACAAGCTATATAGGAAGGAAAAAATAAAACTTCAATAAGATAGGACGCTACTAGCAGTAGTCAGATTAACTATATATGAATATCTCAAAGCCTTACAAACTATTTAATACTCAGATCTGATAATCAAAGTATGGAGAAAACAATAGGAGTAATTATATTATACTTGTGCTAACAATACATATGCTAATCTCTTCACAAGAGATATCAAAAACAAGTTTTCCACAAAGAGTGAACAAAGAATTGACATAAAGAGATCAACACCTGAGCAGTGAAAGGTATTCAATAAAAGTCTGAATCACAATCTCAGAATGATAATGAATCCATTGCTTAAAGAAGAACCTGAAAATAGTAAAAGAGAAGCTCAAGCAAACAAAATCTGAAAGACATTTGAAGAACAAATATGCAAGGCAGCATATAACAAGCTTAAGACCAAGAAGCTAGCAGCTTTCCAAGAAAAAATATCATATGTTTGGATTAGAATTCATCAAGTATTGAAGAGCCCTTCAACTATTTGCACTCTTTATGAAGACAGAAAGTATATATGATTCAATCAAATTGCAAGTTCTTAGCATAGTGATTAGGAAACATAATACTACCTTTAATCCTAATCACTAGATCAAAAACTATTGCATCCAATATAGTATTTTTCAAATTCTATGGAAACTATTAAAAAAGGATACACAGGATGCAAAAGAAGACCTAAAATTCACTTGTTAGAATACAGATGTAAAAAAACAAGGGATTCTATCAAAAGAGCCTTGGAATAGAGATGTGATGAATTATGTAGCAATCAAAGGAGAACAGTAAAATTCTTGACTAACAGAGAATGAGTCAAAATAACATTGGATAAGATCAAGGTTAAGTTGGAAAAAAGGAATATATAACTACTAAGAAGGAAGAAATCGAAAGAGAAATAAGAAGATATCATTATGAAATATTCAAAAAATGAAATGTCAATTTTGATAGCCTTACAGAAGATTAGAAAGAAGAATATAATCTTAAAGACTATATTAATAAAAGGTGATATAAAGACCTATTAGAGCTAATGATAAGTTCCTAAAGTATTTAGCATATAAAATTTTGTAGATCACTTATGTCCTTTTTTGAGGAACAAAATTCATGACTCTTTATTTTAATAGGGACAAAAGTCAGGAAATGTTATAAATCAATGATTTAGATAATAAAGAACAATTGTGAATAGTTTTTAAATAGTTATTAATTTAAAAATTTTAATGTTTCCTAGTGAGGAACATTTTACTTTTGTCTCTACCTTCCCTTTAGAGACTCATCTTTAATTGAAGCCAATCTCCCAAAAAGAACTACATGAAATGCTTCAAGGACTTCTCAATAACAAAGCCCCAAAGAGATTACAAATTAGTTATGAAATGTCAAAAAAACTGGATCAAGAAGGAAAAGAATATCTTAGAAGATGCTTAACTACTTTCTAAGGTGAAAAGTTACTTCAATAGGATGGAAGAAAAGCCATATATACCTCATAGCAAAATCAAAACCATAAGAATGTGAATTCTTCCACACCTGACCAATAGTATTGCTGGGTCATACGAAAATGCTTTACCAAAATCCTTATAAACAGATAGGGAAATATTTGCAAGACTAACAATATCCTAAGAGAACCTAATTATATAAGATTAACAGGAGAAGTATAGCAGAACTGATTCAAATTCTCAATAATATTTGTAAGAAAGCAAGAGAAAATAAAAAGGAGGTATAGATCCTTTTCAAGACACAGCAAAAGTATATGATACTATTAGCCTAAATATGTTAATTAAGGTAATAAATAGAATCAAGATCTCAGAAGGCTTTATTTAAATCATAATAAGTCTATTTTGAAATCAAGAATTTAGAGTTATATTTAAGAAAGATTTAACTAAAGTAATTATAGCAGGAGATAAGATTGATCAAGAAGAAACCATTTCACCACTAATATGGAGGATATTTTATAATCTTTTATTGTACAAGATTTAGAATGATAAAACAAAAGGCTACAAAATGTCAGTGACTTGGGATCCAGATTTAAAGGGAAACACTAAAAGAAAGCTAGAGTCAAGGTATACAGCTATCGCATTCATGGATGATATAATCTGGATAGCAAGATCCAAAAAGAATATGAAAAAGATTCTAGAAGAAGTAAGAATCTTTTACAAGGCAAATGATTTATAAATTAATAGTAGCAAATCAGTATTAATTACTATTAATAATTTCAACCAATATCCAGAAGAGATCCCAACAGGGGTTGATAGAGAAGTAGTTAGAGAATTAGATAGAGCTAAACAGACAAGATTTTTAGGGATCTGGACAAGTAATCAGAAATCAGCTATTGAACTCAAAGAACAGATGCTTAAAGAAATCAACATGGTTATCAAGTCCCTAAAGAATAAAAAGTTAATCAACAAACAAGTACTTTATATTCTGAATAGAGTCTTATTACTTAGAATTGAATTCAGAATACAGTATAATGTACTATCCTGACAAATGTGTAATGTCCTGACAATGGCATATAGAAAGCTGTTTAAAAATAAGGTCACATTATATCAATCAATATCTAATAGTATAATATATCATCCCAAGATTTACAATTTAAAGAGTGTTTGGATGTTGCAAAAAGAAAGTCAGATATGACTTAGAGTTAGCTAGAATTATAACAATTATCAGGTTAAAACAATCAGAGATTAAGTACTGGAAACCTCTCAACCTGCTTATATGTAACTTACTAAACCATCTTCTGAGAAGAGGCAACTTCACATTACAAGTACTAAAATTGATCAAAGATATGTAAATAACTTTTTATAACTGGAAGTAGAATGATGTCTTTATTTGAAGTACTGAAAATAGTTCAATTAAAGATTATTTATCAACAAATAAATACAGTAATGCCATTCCATCACTTAAATACAATAAGTTGATATCCATAAATCAACTTATCAACTATGAAACTAAAGAAATATTGAACTAGAGAATACTTCAACTTTTACAAAAGACAAGTAAGGGTTCCATTTCAGAATGGTACTGGTCAATAACAAGAGAGATACAAGAAAACAAACTAGGATAGCTCACAAGAACTTAGAAAGAAAATTAGTTAAAATGGAGTCCAGAATATCCAGTACTCAATCTTAATCTTGATAAAAGACAAAAACTTGGGTGGTTACCAAGAGCAATAATCAGCAATACAATTTGTTTGGGAAAATTAATTCTAGATAACATAAAAGATATATTAAAATAGATTATTTCAAATGTGACAGCTCCAAAAAAACTTAGGATCAAATCTGATGCGATGCCAAGATTTCCCAGAAAGGTCATGACTGAAAACTAATGTATAATAGAAGCAAACATAAAACAAACATATATAGTTCCTTATATTAATACTAGGAAATCTATAAGAAGAGCTCAACTTTTAGAAATTCCTTGTTTCAAAGTAGCCTTAGAGGGATCAATAAGTAAAACAATTCATATAGACTCAATAACTATACAATATGATAGAAGACAACTGGAAGAAGTAGAGATAGAGAATTGAGAGGAGAAGCTTATTAAAGGGAATATTAAAAAAGGCGCATATCAAATTCATCTAATTGAAATGCTCATGTGTAACAAGGGGGATAGTAGCAATAAACCAATAACCTTTTACTCGGGTAAATCCCTTAATGATCACAGAAATAAAAATATGAAGATGAGTACAACATGGATACAAATTGGAGAAGCAGAAAGAGAAAGCAAGTTTCAAACAGGGATAGCTGATTAGACTTCATTCACAAGAGCAGAACTAGTAGTGATAGTCACCATACTAGTAGTACCAATTAATAGCAAGGTCAAGATCCACATTAATAGTCAAGTCTGTATCTCTAAATAGAAAACTATAAAAAAGAAGAATCGCCAAAAAACTTACAAAAGATGGCTAAAGGAATAAAATTGCTTCTTGTGGGCATGAATGTTAAGCCTGATAAAGAAAAAAAAATTAGATTTAAATCTTATCAATGTTAAAACACACTCCAACATTTAATACAATTAGGAAGTAGACATTCTAGCCAAAGAAGCATTAAAATTCTCAATAATAGAATGGCAAGGTTTGGGCTCACCTAAAATTATTAGTAAAATCAAATGGCAAGATATAGTGCTAGATGTTTCAATAAGATAGTTTGTTAAAAAAATTAATACCAAAATAATAATACACTAATGGACAACTTAAAATAGAATAAATAAAAAATGTAGTAATCAAATTCAAGATCAACACAGGCACATATGGGACCTAGTTTGAGAACAAATGAATAATATACATATACTATATGAAATATCTCTTTCAAAGGATCACAAAGAAAAAGCTTTCTTGTTAAGATAATTAATGATGAGCTACTTACATTAACAAAGCTAGCCCCAAAAATACCAGAATTATACAAGTAGGTAAAATATTTCACATGTGGATAGCAAGAAAAGACAATAGAACACTTATTAAAACGTTCAGTATATAAAACTCAGTGGCAAGAAATCTGACAGAAGGATATGAAAGATATCATGCAAGGTTTCAATAAACTGCTGGTAGATAAAAAAAAGATTTAGAGAAAAAGAGATAAGCCTGGCAGTTGATGACAGAATGGAAAGAGGAGAAATGGATAAGAAATAGCTCAATTAGTGAAAAGAATTTCAAACACTGGTCGGGATATACTTAGCTTTTGCATGGGACTGATTAAAAAAGATCCAATTAATGAGATAACAGACTTGAAGTGCTATGGAAAGAGAATCAGTAAAGAAGTAAGAAAATGAATAATAAAAATGTAGAAGAAAACACATAATCACTTCAGTAAGAAAATTTGAAATGTTAGATGCAAAAAGATGATAGGGTGGAAATGAATATTAGGAATTAATGGAAATAACAAGATCAAAAGGTTGCCACATTTACAGAAGCAAAAAAACAAGATCAAGATACCAGAAAATCAGACATATCAAGTACCATTAAGGAAGAAGAATAAGAAAATATAATGTTCAAATAGGTCCTGCGAGATGAGATAAAGTATGGGATAAAATGGTTGGGTTTTAATCTCTATTAGAACTCAAAAGAGTGATCTTCAGTAATAATCTATAGGTAATAATGTTAGAAGTTAAAAGTATATTTACTTGAACTCCTAATGGAGCAATAAATAACTGCCAAAGTTGCACTTAGAAAGGTAAAACAATCAAGACGAGTGAGTTAGTTAAAGAATTAGCTTTAGCATCTCATATTATATGTACAGCTTACAAATATTTAATAAAGCATATGTAATTAGCCTGACAGAGGACAAAAAAAAAAAAAAAACAATTCTGATAAAGCTTGTATTGTGATCTTATTCTGGTAAGTTGATTGAGTGTTTTTAATCTTATTGTTATTTGTCTTGGATACATTTGGTTTGTCTTATTATCTTGTTTATTTATAGGCTTTAGACTTGTATATAGGATTCTTTGCAATATGCTTTTTATAAATTATGTAGAAATTTATTCTATTTTTTTATTGTGTTAATAATTAACTTGATGATTGCTTTGTTACTAAACATTATCATATTAAGTGTTTCTGATACTTCTCTTATGACTGCTCCTTATTTGTTTGGTTTTTATTCTCTTTTTCTTTTCTTCTATCTAATACTTTTGTCTGATATACTATTCTGATTTCTAGATGTGTATGTTTGAGTTCAAGGAGGGTGTTGTTACTTTAAGTTTCAAGATTTTTCTATTGTTTCTACTAATTCTATTAATGTTATATTCCAGTATTATTTGCCTTATGAGACTTCTTAACTACCTTGTGGAAAACATCATAAAGGCTACTGTTACTTTGGTAGTAAAGATAGAGTTCATTTTATATTTTTATCTTAAAAAAATTTTTTTTTAATTTTTAAAATTTTTGGAAAAAAGTTTTTATGACTTGAATTCCAAATGAATTATATTTTTTGTAAAATACTATATACTGTAATTGGTTATTCCATATTATTATAAATTATTTCTTGAATTCTTTTTTTAAAAAAATTTTTTTAAAAGTAAATTCATTTAAACATATTAATTAAATATAAATATAATTACAATATTAAAAAAAATGATTTCTTTTTATTTTATTTTAATATAATTTAATTGTTATTATTTTTAATAACTTAAAATTATTTTTATTTAATGAAAAATTGAATTTATAATTACTATATAAAGCAATAATTAGAAAATAAATTTAAATTTAAATTTAAGATCAACTATTAAATATCCTTAAAATCAGCCTCACATGAACTCTTATATTTATAATTTACTATGATGAATCATTATATATTGATCTATTAAATTCATTAATAAATTGAAAATTTAAAATCAAATCATTAAGATTTATATCCAATAAAATGTTTTAATGATATTTAAATGATTTAAAATACTACTGTATAATTAATTATACATCAACACAGTTATCAACCCAATAAAGTACGTAACGCCAACACTTTAAATTTAGTAAAAAATCGAGTGCTGATATCATTAGATAATATTGATCGAAACAAGTTTTGAAAGCAGTAAATCGTGTGAAAATCATTAAACAGCTATTCGGATTTTTTTTTTTGCACATGCTTTGAACTGGGATGGATAGCCTACTATCAAATATCACGTGACAACGCAAATGCTTTAACATAGAAAAGCAATTATAATCGGATACCTGGCCGCCTCAAAATAACGCGCAGCATTCTTCCGCTTTTCGGAGTATGAATAAG
>CAJVPT010006292.1:0-11206 GCA_910592055.1 Acaulospora colombiana
TTACTAAAAATAAAGTTTTTAAATAAAAAGATTTTTAAATAAAAAAAAAAAAAGATAAGATGACTTTTTAAATCATATTTCAAGTTGTTTTAAGAAAAGTATTAAGACTTTATTAACAACGAAGTATAAAAACTTTTTATAAATATCTTTTTATATATGATCACAGAATTAATAAAAAAAGTCTAAATATTATAAAATTATTTTTATTTAAAACTAATTTATTGATTATATTATTAATTTTTTTAATATATTTTTTTTTAAATTGTAACTAGTATTAGATATGCACATTTTATTAAGAATTAACTTAACTAATTATAATAATAGTATTTAAATTTTAATTTTGAAACAATATTTCATTTCATGATGATCTTTAAGTAAAAATCCCTTTAGTTTATTATTTCATTGCTAATATATTATTATTGTCAAATATTCTATTAAACTACTAAAATATAGGTAATTGTAAAAGAATGAATTGAAAAAAAGGGAAAGAGATACTGTATATCTAAAAATATTTAAATAGACTTATAAGAAAATAAAGAAAAAAAAATAAAAATTTTCAGTTTTTTCAAAGATCTGCTTTTCAAGACTTCCTCTTAATAAGAAATATCCAATTAAAATATCCTTTCTTCTTCTAACCTTCTAAGAAACTTATCCATTCTTAATTTTAATTTTTCTTCTTATGTACTATTTAAGAAGACTTATTACCTAGTCAAAATTTTACTTCTAGTAATACATTTGGTCCCAATCTTCTTTGGGTAATAATTTTTTTTTTCATCTATGATAAATGAATAACATATTATAGATCCCAGGTTCTTATATAATTCAGTAGAAACTGAGTCATATTGTTTTAATATAATATCTTTCAATAGTTATACCTAGTTAAAAAAATTTTATTGATAAATATCTTTTATTATTCAAAAAGTTGAATTTTTCTTTTGTTTTGTAGTAATGAAAGGATAATTAGTTAAAGGGATTCTTATTGATTATAATGTCCTTCAATAACTTCTAGAAATATACATTCTTAATTGTAATTAAAGGATTGAAACTTAGCATGGATCGGAAACTGTTCAGTCTTATTGTCTAACTGAAATAAGAAAGTAGTTTTAATATTAAACTTTGCTTAATTGAAATAATAAGAGAGAAAGATTTTAGCTTGAACAAATAGTAATTTTTTTACTACTTGGAATAATGATAGATCTCTAAAGTATTTAGTATATAAAATTTTGCAGATTATTTATGTCCCTTTTTGAGGGACAAAATTTATAGCCCTTTATTTTAATAAGAATAAAAGTCAGAAAATATTATAAATCAATTATTTGAATAATAAAGAAAAATTATAGGTAGTTTTTAAAGAGTTATTTATTTAAAAATTTTAAAGTTTTTTAGTGAGAGACATTTGAATTTTGTTCTTGCTTTTCTCTTTACACTAGTTTAAATTATTATTAATTATTGTCAAATTTGATTAAATTTAATAATAAAAAAAACCTATGGGTCAATAGTGCAGTGGGTGTGCTTCCAGATTACCATTCGCAAGTTACTGGTTCAATCCCACTTCAAAACAGTATTTACATTATAGGTTACATTGTACAAGAATACATGTTCATCAGTCACATGCAGGCTTGAACATGAAACAACCTATAGAAATCCACCGTCCGACTATGGTGTCATAAAACAGGTCATACAAGTCCCAGTCAGTTTTAGTACTGGGAAACAAGCCATGATATCCTGCCACTTAGAATATACACAGACACCAAGAATTCCAAGAAAAACAATGATAAGACTCAGGATCCTATCAGCCTTATACAGAATCTACCTCTTTTCAAAAACTCCAGTCTCATGGAAGGTCTGGGAGACTTCAGTCACACGAACCAGCTACAAAATATAAAGGGCCGGACACATACTGGGAGATCTTTGATCATTATCACCAATGGTTACTAGAGACTGGACCTCGCGAATGGCCAATAAGGAGTGATAAAGTTGAATAGTCATGATGGAAAAATGCAGGGGCAGACCCTGGAAGAAGAAATTCAGAAACAATCACCAAGATAACCATTCCATTGGGAGGAGCAATCCATTATTAAGTAACCAAGAGAAACCCCTGCAGACATATTTGAAGAGTGATTCAAAATGGTCACTGGAAGAATACGGTCATCAATCTGGCTCACCAATGGCCACCGGGAAACTTGATAAGACTGCATGGAAACTGAAGAATATCACTGGATGACTAACCTTCTGAGGACTAAGCATGGTTAAAGATGTTAATTATGGAACACACTCCTACAAGGTATACAAGGTCCCAAGAATTAAACAATTTTAAATAGCTTTTTGAATATAAAATAGAAGTCATCTGGTGAATTCTTGGAACATCAAGAGTATCTAGGCATAGCAGGGTAGCTGACAGAATGGTATCCATATCGGGTAAAATCTAAGGATGTTTGAATGGCTTAGGATAGTATAAATTAGCTATAAGAATTGCTTTTGTAAAAATAACTCTGTATGACTCCTTTATAACTGATCAATAAAAGTCCAGTCAGTATGACTAATTAAAAAAAAAATAAAAAAAAATAAAAATAAAAATAAAAAAAATAATAATAATATCAAATGTTTTTAAATTGCTGTTATTCAAAATATTATTATTTCAACAATAAAGTGTAATCAAAAATTTGGCAATCAAAAATTCAGTAATTAAAAAATTCAGCAATCAAAAAATTTGACAATTAAAAATTTATCAATTAAAAGTTTAACAATAAACTGTCAAAAAATTAATTAACAATTTGTCAAATAATTCATTAACTATTTAACAAAAATTTATTAAAAGTTTGTTACAAAATTATTTATTGACAATTTAATAAAAATATGATATTAATTTATTAATAATTTGTCAAAAATTTATCAACTATTCATTAAAAATTTGATAATTATTTATCAAAACTATTTATTAAAAATTTAACAACTATTTATTAAAAATTTATCAACTATTTATTAAAAATTTGATAACTATTCATCAAAACTATTTATTAAAAATTCATTGACTATTCATTAAAAATTTGACAACTATTTATCTATTATTTAACAAAAATTTATCAAACTTGTAAAAAAAATCATTTATATTTATAAATTATTTGATATTATTTATAGTATATAATTTTTTTTTTTTAATGCTAGCTTATCCTTGTGCCAGGGTAATTAAAGCAAGAAGATATCTAGGGACAACTGAAATGAATAATTACCCATACTGTCTAAAGATTTATAGATCAATGAATAGTACAGAGAGCAAACTATATATATTTTACCCAATCAGGATAAGATAATTACATGACTGTCTAGTGTAGGTATACTATTTACTAAAACAAAACAAGGAATAATATTAAGTAAAAAGAATTTTTCATTATATTATCTACAAGATCACATTGGCACTTCCTAGAGATATGACATAACATGATCCACTGAGTGACTTAACACTATCCCAAATTCCAGAAGAAAGAGAAGCTAATATGCCAAGGATTTATCTGTGGTACCTATTATTTCTGATGTTGGGAATTCCTCATATGAAACCTTAACTCCACTAGCACTAATCAAAAAAATTTTTATATTATATAGCTGTCAAGAGAGTATTTGGAGAGAGAAGGTAGTTTCTTAATGAATCAGGGGATTGTCTTTTCAATGTGTCAGTGCCAGATAACTAAAAACTCTCCTAAAGGATCCTGTACCTTGTGATCTTTTTCCTCTGATTATGTATACTGGAAAAGAAGAGAAGAAGTAGAGAAGAGCTATTGTTTGCTATCCAGTAAGTTCTAATTCAAGTTTCTTAGTTCTTTTTGTATAACCAATGACATTATAAATTTTATATATTGTATTCACCTGTATAACTGGTTTGCAACTTATGGTAGATCCCAGGTTCTTATGAATATTAAGGAAATGCATTCAGACATGTGAGGTGGCCAATAGGAGCTTGTTTACATCTTGAATTGTTGATGTGTTTCTATTATTCAATTACTGCACCAAAAACTTTGTACTACTCAAAATTCAGGGTCAAACTGAGATAGGCAAAATCTCCTAGAAAAAATTATGAAAGAGTACTATAAAAGCCTTCACAATAACAAGAGAATAGTAAGGTTGTCTTTTAAAGAGTCCCTTATCACAAACTAGGCTCTGTAATTTTCTATGGTAGGTAAGAGAGAGATAGAGAAGTCAGTTCTACTTCCTTTTAGAACTTTTTTGCCATTTATAAGAAGGGTAGAGTTGTCTTTCAGGTTACTAGAAGATAAGTTTTTTGTAGCAAGATATAAAAGAGGTAGTGGAATTATAAGGTGACTCTTGAAAATCTAATTCTCAAGTTGATTTAAAGAAAGTGATAAGACTTTATTAGTCTTGAAGCATAAAACTTCTTGCAAAAGTCTTTTTTGTATATAATCAGAGAATTAGCAGAAAGAATATCTAATGATATTATTATATAATAATACATAATTAATTAAATTATAATGATATAAATTACATATTATATATTATTATTTTTTTTTTTTAACTCACAATTATGCCACAATGATATTTCTTTATTGAAATATTGAGAAATATCTTAATATTTTATAGACTTTCATAAAGTGACTAACTTATCGTTATATATTATTAGTTAAAAGACTATGCTACTTAAAAAATATGAGTAGTTCACTAAGCTAGTTCAGACTAAACAAAACTAAGTCTAAACTAGATACTCTAGGTCAGATTTAGGAAACAATATTTCACTTTTAGTAGCTTGACAATAGTGCCTCTAAGTCAATCAGGGTCATTGCCAACAATTTGTCACTGTAGATTATTTTAAAAAATAATGAATTACTAAAGTTGATACTGGAGAAAGAAGAAGGGAAAATAAAATTCAAAGCCCTCCAAAAGATTCTTGCTCCATTTAATAGTTTTCTCTCGAAAGGGTTTGCTTGATTAGAATATTCTCTAAACTTCATGATATTTGAGAAACTTATCCTTCTGCTAATATATAGATTTGCTTATTATTAGTAAGGTCAGCACTATATTATGGAAGAGTTTGCCTGACCGTGATAAAGAAATCTTTTTAAGAACTTTGCCTGACCGGAATAAAAGCTTGAAGACCTCAGCTTTTATCCAAGAAAGTCTTTTTACTACCTGAGGAACTTAATAAGAGATGAGAGTTGGATTTTCTATTCCTATCTGTCACTTGCCTTTCAGTATCATAATTGTTTTCTGGAGATTGAACATATACGATTGGAGGTGACACTTTTTCTGAAACTTTCTTTCCTATATCACCAATGATATATTGAGACATGTGAGTGAATCAATAGGAGCTTGTTTATATTCCAAAAACTGATGTGTTTCATATCAGACAATCACCTTTTATAAGGATTTGTGCTATCCAAAATTCAGGATTAAACTGAGATAAGCAAAATTCCCCAGAAAACTGTAAACATGGAAACTTTAAGAGGGTCAAGACAATCAAAAAGGGAGAAAATAGGCCTTTTTACTGCAGAAAACCTTTATAAACCTCTCGTTTCAAAGGTTAGAAAAATCTTCAAGTACTTTACAATCAGTTTTTTTTCCTTTGAGAACTTTTTTGCCATTAGTATAAAAGGTACTATTTGACTTTTCTTAGTCACTAGAAGTCAAGTTTTTGAGTTAAGAGGTTTGTAAACAATAGGGGAAGGGTAAAAGTGACTCTTGAAGTCATACTTCAAGTTGTTTTAAGGAAAATGTTAAGACTTTATTAGCAAGGAAGTATAAAAACTTCTTGCAAATATCTTTTTTGTGTTTGGTCAAAGGATCAGTGAAAAGAGTTATATTATGTATTATATTATAGTTTATATTATTCATAATTTATAAATATAATTTTAATCAAAAAAATTTGTATATAAGTTTATCAATTTTTTTACTTTATTGCTGATGAATGATTGCCAAATTTTTAATAATTGATTAATGAACTTTAATAAATAGTTTTAATAAAAAGTTATCAAATTTTTAATAAATAGTTGATGAATTTTTGATGAATAGTTTTGATATATAGTTGCTGGATTATTTAATAAACTATTAACAAATTTTTGATAAATTTTGATGAATAATTAATAAATTAATGTTAATTTTTATTTAATTGCTAATAAATAATTTTGTAATAAACTTTTAATAAATTTTTGTTGAATAGTTAATGAATTATTTGATAAATTATTAATAAAATTTTTAATAAATTGTTAATATATTGATTTTTGAATATTTATAGTTGAATTATATAGTTGCTGATTTATTTATATCATTTTTTTGCCGAATTGTTTATTTTTTGCTGAATATAATATAAATGGCAATATAATGAATAATTTTTTTTTACTAGTGTTAGGAACACATCTTTATTTGAAAACTTATTGCTTGTATCTTATTGATCTTATGGAACTTAACCTATAGGTTAATCTAATTGAAGAAGTGATATAGTAACAGAACATCAATTAACTCTTTTTATTATCAATAATATTATTAGAATATATGAAGTAATTAATATAAACTTGTTTATATTTAGCTACTAATATATTTTATATCTATCAATCATATTTTGCAATAGATTATATCACTTAAAATTCAGGATTAAACTGAGATAGACAAAATTTTTTAGAAAACCAAAAAAATTTGAGTAATTATAAGAAGAAATATATAATAAATAAATACTTTAAAAATATGACTTGATATTTATTATCTTTCACTACTAAAAATCTTATAGATATGCTTTAATATAAAAGGTTTCAAGTATTATATTATTGGTTCTTCTTCTTTATAAAACTTTCTTGTTATAGATAAAGAAGATGTTTTTTGACTTTTTTATTAATATTTTACTTATCAGTTTAAATTATATAAAAATTTTTAAATATATTTTATATATAGTATTTTTTTATATTAAATAATATATACAAGGAAAAACTTTTTCTGCTAATCTCCAATTTTTCAGAAAATTTTCTTTTTGGTAATTTTTTGAGAAGCAAGAGAAACCACCTTTACAACTAAACAACTTACAAAAACAAGTTCAAAAACTTTTTACAGAATGCAGAAGAGGTAAATTTTACAAAAATTACTAACTTCTACTACTTAAATTTTTTATTTTAGAAAGAGAAAAATAACAAGAAAGACTGAATCACAATAAGCTCTTGGAAGTCCAACATCAACCTCACAAAGCTTCTAGCTAGGCCAGTACAAGTTAACACCTTTCTAGACACCAAGAGAAGCTTTACAAGCAATAACTCAAACTGATAAATCAGTTCAAGTCCAAATACTCATAAAACCTAGAGGGACATTCAAGCTTCATTGACTATATAGTAAAGAAGTATATATATCACAACAACAGTATTTCAATAATATTACATCATGCAAACACAGACACATATATTTTTCACAACAAGCTTAAAGATGTGTCAAATAAACAACAAGCTCAAATACATGTTAAATAAACAATGTTGATACACTTTCTACATGTTTATGCAAATCAATTATCAACAACTTCATAACTCTATGTGTTTATGCAAATCAATTATCAACAACTCATAACCCTACATGTTTACTTTTGACTGATTAACAATATCAGCAATACTATCACAACATATATGTGAAATAAATATTATCAATATAGTACAACAAACAATAAGGTTTTTCCATATTATCAAAATAATAATAAGAAATAAATAAACCTGCAACACGTAAATCAACAGATCAATATCTTGTTTATATAAACAAGAATAAACAAACAAAACAAATAAACAAGTACTACTCAAATAAACAAGGAACAACTATTACATAATTCAGCACTATCCAAAACAGTATTTAATAAAATATATCAACATTGTATTAGCAACCTACTTTTTATATCACGTGATCAACATGTCCATGAGAAAACACAAACTCTTACAGGTCACTAAGAAAAGAAAAGCACATATCATTGAAACTTTAGTCCATCTAACAAACAAATATGATCAACAAAGAAAGTTATGGGTCTCACAAACCTTCTTGAATGTTACTTCAACTCAAGAAACTATTACAAATCCAGTCCCAGGTCCAACTAATACTCAATTATTGATAGTATTATCACTAGAATTCTGGATGTTGATCACACTACCTTTATCAAAGCCAATGTTCTTAGACAGCATATCCTTTACTTATGAGTCATAGACCAAGGAAAAGAAGAAGATCTTCTAGCTCCCTTTTTAGAAGACAAATACCTGGATATAATAGAACAGGCAGAACAAATATAATATATCTTACAACCATTGCCAACAAATCAGTTAATGATTGGAAGTGATCTTCCTATTAACAACTCACCTGATAAGGCAATGGCCATGGAAGTTCAAGTAACTATACCAATTGAAATTCTGATTATCACTGAAGTCGAAATGGAAGATAAAGAACTAGAAGACAAAATTGAAATGGAAGTCATCAATGAAAAAATTAAAGGGAATAATATTGCTAAACAGCAAACATATAAAACAAGAAATGGGAAAACATCCAGCATTAATCCATATCACATCAAGAAAAATGGAGATTTCAAAATAGGTGTATTTACTTCAAGACTTTTAGGAGAAACTGAAACTGAACAAATAGCATATCTCCAGAATACATTAAGCCTATCAAAAGACTCTTACTCCTTTACAAAAGAATTTATCAATGGCAATGCCTGGACAACATTCTGCTGTGAAGAGGAAGAAAACACATTAAGATGCCTTGAAAAAATCAATAAAAAGGAGGAAGACAATTTTACCATGATATCCCTAGAAATAGATAAATGGTCAAGCTCTAGCCAATCATCAAATAAAAAAGTGTTTCAGAAAACATAGGAGAAAAAAGAATTATCACTGGTAGCTACCTTAATTGATATCGATCGTAATTATTCATATCAAGAAATCAAGGCAATACTCAACCAATATGGACAAACAACAAATATCCATATTTACAATCACTCACAATCACAACGCAGAATTAAGGCACATATCATTTCTCACAAACAATATACTGACCTTGAAAAAAAATGGATGATCTATACCAGAGCGGAAACAATTAGAGCTATTTTTTCTCAAAATGAACCTGATAATGAAGAAATCAACAAAATTATTAAACAACACAACACACAATCCTTATGACTATATGAAGTACACAATACTATCACTGGACTAATTGCAAGAGCAGTTAAATATACTAAGACCAGAGCATGCTACATTCCTAGAAATCCTCATACACTCAAATGAAGAGACTATGCAGTAATTTGCTTTTCAATAGTACAAGATTTTAATAATGTCTTAAAATATCATATTTGCATTTATGGTCACAAACTTACATGGAGTGCAAAAGAATAAGAACAAAAGTGTTCACAAGAAAGACAGGATTTTAATGAAGCAGAGGAATCTGATGCTAAATTCATACAATTAAATAAACAACAAACTAATAGTATAAAAATGGGTCAAACTGATATCAGAAATAATATAAGGCCCAATTGGCATATAACACTAGAGGATAAATCAGAAATTGAGATCAAGAAAAGGACATATCTTGATAGAAGAAAAGGAAAAAACAATCATCAAGGCAACAAGCTCACTGCCAACAAAATAGAGATCCCTAAATGCTTTGCTACTAGTAGTAACAAAGAACCTGTTAATTATCACAATAAGCAAAGAATATGTAATAGATCTGAAAGTTCCTATCCTGAAAGTGAAAGTAACTAAAATCCAATTCATCAGATCCTAGACAATCTCAAGGGATTGAACAATAGAATAAATTTAATTGAGGAAAAGTCAGGCAATCAAAATAGGGTAAGAGGGAGGTGATAGAGCAACTGTTCCTAAAAGTAGTACCAGTTCAATCAAGATATACCAGAAGAGAATCTGATTCACAAGAGGAATCAAACTTATCTGAAAAAAAAGGTACAATCACTAAGATAATAACAGATATTAATATAATCTCTTCCAATACAACACATATCATACTACTTGACAACTTTATTGGCACAATCAAAAAGAACACTATCAAAAAAATAGACAAAGAATGAATATTATATAATAACTATTCCATAGATAACTTCATATTAAATGATACTATTACAATTGGAACACATAATATTAGAGGTATCAATACTAGTCTTGATCAACAAGAACTATATAAACTTATACAAGAACTTAATATAGACATTCTGGGAATTTGTGAAACTAAGCTAATAGAAGAAACAGCAAATTTTGCTTTTAACTTACAGCAAACATATAAGTTCTTCCATAGCTGTAATAATAAAAGACCCAGAGGGTTTGGAGTGGGATTTCTTATCAACAAAAACATCGAGAAAAAGCTAGAATCAATTGAGAGAATAGAAGGCTACATAATAGAAGCTAACTTTCTATTAACAAGAAGCAAACTCTATATTTATCAAATATATCTGCTATCTGGGAAAGCTGAAAGTAGACAGCTACAACAGCTGCTCTGAAATAGAATTTTAGATAAGCAAAGGAATCACTTTAAAGTTATAATTATGGGTGATTTTAATGCAGTTATCAATCCAATAGTGGATCGATCTCCATCCACTAACAAAACAATCCCAAGATACAAAAAAGCTGAGATAGACTTCTTCAACTTCCTAGAAGACTGGAACTATATAGATATCCAAAACTCTTGAGAAGAAGAAGAAAATATTACCTTTATATGAGCAAACAACTTAGCATATAGCAAAATAGACTATATTTAGATACTACTAGAAATCAGTCTAAATAATATATATAAATTCAAGAATATTTCAATAGAGGCACTACTGAGTAGTGACTATACTCTTTTGTTAATGAGAATGACAACAAATAATCTACTTAAAAACCAGACTCAAGAACAATGTAGAACAAAAGATAAAAAGATACCAGATCCAGCAAATTCTATTGTAGAACAATAGGAGAAGTTCAATCTCTGGATAAAATGTAAGCTTTCAGAAATTGATATATAGGCCTCCTAGTATAAAACCAAAAACAGTTCTCCAGAACTTGAAAAGGTTTGGCAAGAACTTGAAACCATAATCACCAAGGGTACATATAAGTGCCTCAAAAAGAAAAGAGTCTACTTCATTTTCAATAGAAGAAAAGAAGTCAAGATAGGATCAATAATCCCAAAAAAGAATTTTGAAGCATACAGAAAAGCCAATAAGATCCACTTTCTTCTAAAGAAAATCCAAGTTAACTGGGATATGAAGACC
>CAJVPT010006293.1:0-11202 GCA_910592055.1 Acaulospora colombiana
ATGTATAGTTTACTTTTGTTTAATAAAGCGCACATAACTAGCCTGACAGCGGGTTAAAAAAAAAAAAAAAAAAAAATAAGATAAATTATATTTTTATAATAATTAGATTATAAAAAATAATTTATAAAGAAGATATTATAGTTTTACTTAATCTAAATCTTGAGATATAATATTAAATAAATTATTTATAATAATATTTGTAAACTTTAAAGATAATTTTATTTATTTATAATAAATTTTAAATTATTAAGATTGATTAAGTTATATGATCATATATTTTAAAAATATCAAAAAAGTCTAATCAATATTTTTTATTAAGATTAAAGTAAATCTAATAAATAATTTAATAATAATTAATAATTTTAATATACTTTAATTTATTGTTTTTATAAAATAGAAAGTAATATAATATTGTAAAAAAAAAAACTATTTTCACTAATCCACATTTTTTCAAAAAATTTCCTTTTTTGGTAATTTTCTTGAAAAACTCACAAAAAACTCTTCCACACAAGAAAAAGCCTCAGAGAACACAATTATATACTTCTAGGTAACAAAATTTACTTGATAACAACAGAAAAACAGTTTTTGTCAGTCTAAAATACAAAAATCCCTAGATCATTTTTTGCTTTTAGGAAAGAGAAAAAGCAAAAACAAGCTGATTCACAGTAGACTTCTTGAGACCTAACTTCAACTCCATAAAGTTCCTAGTCAGGTCAGTGCAGGTTAACACCTTTCTAAGTACTAAGAAAAGTCTCAGAAGTAATAAATTAAATTGATAATCAGCTCAACCTCAAAGTTAACTAAAACCCAAGAAGACGTCCAAGTCTCTTTGATCAAACAGCTAAAGAATCACAATAACATAATAACTCTAGATCAATTAATTTATATTACGCGAACATGAACATATTAACTTTTCATTTAGTTGATGTGTATCAAAGCAAGCTAATCAACCTACAACAAAACAATAGGATGTGACAGATCAATAAACTAGAATGTATGTGATCAACCAGCACGTGTTATCTAAAGCAAGATCAACAGTTGATCATAGCTAGTTACCTGTTAATAAACAAATACCAGACATATAAACACATAGAAACCATGTGTCATAGACCTACTAATATCAATATAGTAACTTATTGCCATATATGCCAAATGGAAAAATAATAAACAATAGTATTTATCCGATTACGTATTTAAAAAGGCACTTATATAATAACAAGATGTGTTAAAAATTTTTTTATATATATCACATGACAACATGTCAACAAAAGAACAAACAATAATCAGGATCTTACAAAGAAGAGAAAAAGAAGCATTGAAAATATTAGGAAAGATAGCTTCTCATCAAGATCCTTAGCAAGTACTTTGAGAAACAAGAATAATACAACATGAGCTGAGATCAACAACAACCAATCAATCCCATATCCTTTCTGAGTCAATACATTTTTCCTTGATATTAGATAATATTATTACCAATCTATTGAGAATAGATCCATTGGTGATGACAAAAGAACGTATATTGTGGCAATATATTTTTACTCTCTGGAAAAAGGGGCAAGGTAAAAAGGAAGAGTTGGAAGCACCTATGTTAGAAGAAAAGATGTATAACATGTTGACAAGCAAACCAATAATACAGGTATCAAGCTCTAATCAAGTTGAAGTATCTATGATGAAAATCATCCACAATAGAAGTTCAACCAACTTCTATCGAACTTGAAGAAGTGCACTTCATTAAAGAAGTCATAATGGAGGATAAAGAAGTAGTGGAATAAATAGAAATGGAAATGTTAAAAGAAACCATGCAAAGAAGCTGTATTACAGACAGCATGTTTTATAATACAAGAAATAGGATCCAAGGGATAACAGTAAATCTATTTTTCATAAAACAACAGGGATCAATCAAGGTGGGGATACTTCAAGCCATGTTACCAGGAGAAAATAGAGAAGAGGGAATTACATACTCAAAGGAGCTCTTAAAATACCTAAGCAAATAAATCCCTTTGGAACAGAATTTATCAATGGCAATCATTGGATTACATTTGGCTTTGATGAAGAAAAAGATGCAGCAAGATGCCTGGAGGCTGTTAACAAAAAAAAAGCTGAGAACTTTACACTTAGAAGAATGGACAAAGATATGAGCACATGTCCAGCCTTCCAAAGATATGCTCAAAATAAAAGTTCTTCAAACCAGAAAACTTTCTATCAGCTAAAAATAGATCAAAATATATCACATTGGTAAATACAGATCACAAGCTTGGCAAATGTGTAATTAGACAAACAATGAAAAAATTTGAAGAGATAGAACATCTTTCTATCAAAAATGATTCAAAGTTTATCTTTATGTGTACTAAGAATATATCAAATTGAACAAGGAATGTGTGATCAAGATAAAATCCAATCAAGTATAGCTTGTGATAGTCCACAAGGAACAAGATGATCAAGAAATCACTCAATTTCTAAAAGAAAGAAAGAGATACTCCTTGAGACTTTATGGAGTTAATAGATTATATAAAATCTATAGAAGAAACTTTAAACCATATGAAAGCTAAGGCCTTTTATATATCAAAAAACAAGATCACTTTGGTATCAGAAAACTATGCAGTAGTGTACTTTGAGAATAAAAAAGATCTAAGAGAGGCACTTCAGCATCAAATAAAGATCAAAAATCAAAGGCTAGAATGGAGTGCAAAGAATCATTATTATCACAAGGTATCGGCCGATCTGACTAGGTCAAGTAATACATATATACTATAATAATTAAAAAAGCAAGGGAACAAGATTATAAAAGCCAGGATAGAGCAAGTGAAGATAGAGAAAGTGATGAAGATATTATGGCAATCGAAAAAGAAGCTATACCGGCAGTAAGACTCCAAAGAAACAATAGTCAGTCAGAAAACAGGAGAAGTACAATGAGGTCTATACCATCAGTAACTGGTAGCAATAGGGAGCCACTAGAGAGGTGGAGACATCAGGAAGCAAATCAAGTTCCACACCAGGCCTCACAATATTTCTCAGAAGCAGATGATGAAACTTTGGATACTAGGCAACATCAAAGGCAAACAACAAGATGGGAAACAAGAAGCCAAAAATTGATGGTAAAGCAAAAGTCAGAGGTAGCCCAGTTAAACAAAATATTAGAGAAGCTTAACAAATGTCTAGACAAACTAGAAAAAGGTCCACTCAAAAAGAGGGCTAACCACTTCTAAAAAAGGTACATCTGTTCAATCACAGAAAGAAAGTGAATGTCCCCCACTATTCTCAAGTCAAAAATACAAAACAAGGGCAAAGCACGACAAATAGTAAAGAACAATAGTAAGGGGCAACAGAGTGATCAAGATCTTGATACTTTCCTGCAAATAGAAAAGGATAAACTTCTAGAGAGAAATGGAGAGAATCAATAGGTAAAAAAACAAAAGAGGAAGATATACAAAAAAGAGTAATTAGAATAGGGATACATAATATTAGAGGTATTACTGATAGTACAAATCAGTATAGTCATATAGAAGAAATACAGGAACAAGACATTGGAATAATGGAACTATGCAAAACAAAACTAATCAATGCAAAAACAAAATGGGCCTTCTAAAAGCAAATAACCTTCAAGCATTTTCATAGTACTAATAAAGACACTCCATATGGTACAGGAGTAGTCTCTTGATAAGAAAAGATCTAGAAAGAAAAGTAGCTTTAGTAGAAGAGGCAGAAGGATACATACTAACAGTTAATATGCTCATAAAATGAAACAAAATGTGTATTATTCAAATCTATATTCCCTCAGATAAATGACGAAGCATGAAGGTGCAAAAGAGAGTATAAAGCTTCATTAAAGAAAAAAATAGACAAGGTTTTCATATAATAGTAATGGGAGATTTTAACGTTGCATACAACACTGGAGAAAATAGGGCATCAACATATAGAGCTAAATTTAAACCATCTTGGCACCCAGAAATTCCACTATTCAACTTTTTAGATGAATAGTCCTTCCTTGATATACAGACTATATGGAAAGGAAAAGATAAAACTTCAACAAGGTGGAATGCTACTAGCAGTAGTCAGATTGATTATATATGAATATCTTAAAGCCTTACAAACTATCCAATACTCAGATTCGACAATCAAAGTATGGAGAAAATGACAGGAAGTGATCATACTATGCTTGTTCTAACAATGCATGATGCCAATCTCTTTACAAGATATATCAAAAACAAGCCTCTCACAAAAAGTGAACAAAGAATTGATATAAAGGGGTCAACACCTAAGCAGTGGGAGGCATTCAGTAAAGCTTGAATCATAAACTCAGAATGACAATGGATCCATTACTTAAAAAAGAACCTGAAAATGATAAAAAGAAAGCTCAAACAAATAAGATTTGAAAGATATTTGAAGAACAAATATGCAGGGCAGCATATAACAAGCTTAAAATCAAGAAGTTAGCTGCTTCCCAAGCTAAACATCATAAGTATGGATCAGAATTCATCAAGTATTGAAGGGCCCTTCAACTATTCGCACTCTTTAAGAAGGTAGAAAGTACACATAATCCAATTAAATTGCAAGCTCTTAACATAGCAATTAGGAAATACAACACTACCTTCAGTCCTAATCACCAGATCAAAAACTATTGCATTCAATATAGTATTTCTCAAATTCCATGGAAACTATTAAAAAAGAATATACAGGATGCAATAGAAGGTCTAAAACTCACTTGTCAGAATACAGAGGCAAAAAAAAACAAGGAATGCTATCAAAAGAGCCTTGGAACAGAGATGTGATGACCTATGTAGCAATCAAAGAAGAATAGTAAACTCCTTGACTGACAGAGAGTGAGTCAAAATAACATTAGATAGGATCAAGATCAAAGATGGAAAAAAGGAATATATAACTATTAAGAAGGAAGAAATCAAAAGAGAAATAAGAAGATATCATCATAAGGCATTCAAAAAATGAAATGCCAATTTTGACAACCTTATAGAAAATTAGAAAGAAGAATACAATTCTAAAGACTATATTAATAAAAAATGGTATAAAGACCTACTGAAGCCAATCTCTCAAGAAGAACTACATGAAATGCTTCAAGGACTTCCCAATAACAAAGCTCCAGGGAGATCACAAATCAGTTATAAAATACTAAAAAGACTGGGTCAAAAAGGAAAAAATATCTTAGAAAGATGCTTAACTGCTTTCTAAGGTGAGAAGTTACTCCAATAGAATGGAACAATGTCATATATATCCCATAGCAAAGCCAAAACCATGGGGATGTAAACTCCTCAACACCAGACCAATAGTATTGTTGAAGATCACATGAAAATGCTTCACCAAAATCCTTACAAACAGATTGGGAAATATCTGCAAGGCCAACAATATTCTAAGAAGACCTAATTATGCAGGATTACTAGGAGAAAGTACAGCAAATCAATTTAAATTCTCAATAATATTTGTAAGGAAGCAAGAGAAAATAAAAAGGAGTTATGGATACTTTTCCAAGACACAGCAAAAGCATATGATACTATTAGTCTGAATATATTAATTAAGGCAATAAATGGAATTAAGATACCAGAAAACTTTATACAAATTATAATGAATCTATTTCGAAATCGAGAATTTAAGGTTATATTCGAGAAAGATTTAACTGAAGTAATTATAGCAGGAGATGGGATTGATCAAGGAGAAACCATCTCACCATTAATATGAAGGATATTCTATGACCCTTTATTATGTAAGATTCAGAATGATAAAACAAAAGGCTATAAAATGTCTGTGACTTGGAATTCAGATTTAAAGAGAAATACTGATAGAATGCTAGAGTCAAGATATGTAGCCATCACATTTATAGATGATATAACATGGATAGCAAGATCCAAAGAGGATATAAAAAAGATTCTGGGAGAAGCAAAAATCATTTATAGGGCAAATGATTTACAGATTAAT
Organism: Acaulospora colombiana; assembly: GCA_910592055.1. Taxonomy (NCBI): domain Eukaryota; kingdom Fungi; phylum Glomeromycota; class Glomeromycetes; order Diversisporales; family Acaulosporaceae; genus Acaulospora; species Acaulospora colombiana. The sequence goes on from CAJVPT010006293.1 coordinate 5,926, forward strand.
AGTAGCAAATCAGTATTAATTACTATTAATAATTATAACCAATATCCTGAAGAGGTTCAAGTAGGGGTTGATATAGAAGTAGTTAGAGAATTGGATAGAGCTAAACAGACAAGATTTTTAGGGATCTGGACAGGTAATCAGAAATTGGCTATTGAGCTCAAAGAACAGATGCTTAAAGAAATTAACATGGTTATCAAGTCCCTAAAGAACAAAAAGTTAATCAAAAAACAAGCACTTTATATTCTGAATAGAGTCTTAATACCTAGAATCAAATTCAGAATGCAGCATCTTATACTATCCTAGCAAATGTGTAATGTTCTAACAATGGCATATAGAAAGTTATTTAAAAATAAGACCACACTATATCGATCTATACCTAATAGTGTAGTACATTATCCCAGGATTTACAATTTAAAGAATACTTGAATGTTACAAAAATAAAGTCAGATAACAGAATTATGCAATAGGTTAATGACTTAGGGCCAGCTGGAATTACAACAATTATTAGGTTAAAGCAATCACAGATCAAATACTGGGAACCTCTTAACCTGCTTATATGTAACTCATTAAACCATTTTCCGGGAAGGGGCAACTTTACATTACAAGTCTGAAATTGATCAAAGATATGGAAATAACTTTTCATAGCTGGAAGTGAAGTGATGTCTTTATTTGGAATACTGGAAATAGTTCAACTAAAGATCATTTGTCAACAAATGAATATAGTAAAGCCATTCTATTATTCAAACACAATAAGTTGATATACATAGATCAGCTTATCAACTATGAAACTAGAGAAACATTGGACTGGCGAATGCTTCAACTCTTACAAAAGACAAGTAAAGGTCCCATTCCAGAATGGTACTTGTTAATAACAAGGGAAATATAAGGAAATAAACTAGGACAGCTCACAAGAACTTGAAAAGAATATTGGTTAAAATGAAGTTCAGAATATCCAGTACTTGATCTTAACCTGGTGGTTACCAAGAGCAACAATCAGTAGTAACAACTTGTTTGAGGAAAATTAATTCTAGGTAACAACAAAGAATATATTAAAATAGATTATTTCAAATATGACAGCATCAAGAAAAACTTAGAATCAAATCTGATGTGATGTCGGGACTGCTTAGAAGGGATCATGACTGAAAACTGATACATAGTAGAAGCAAACATAGAACAAACATATATAGTCCCTTATCTTAATAATAGGAAATCTACAAGAAGAGCTCAACTTTTAGAAATTCCTTGTTCCAAGGTAACCCTAAAGGGATCAATAAGTAGAACAATTCACATAGACTCAATAACTACACAATGTGATAGAAGACAACTGGAAGAAGTAGAGATAGAGAACTGGAAGGAGAAGCTCATTAAAGAGAATATTAAAGAAGGCGTATATCAAACACATCTGATTGAAATTTTTAGGCATAACAAGGGGGATAGTAGCAATAAACCAATGACCTTTTACTCAGATAAATTTCTTGTTGATCACAGAAATAAAAATATGAAGATGGGTGCAGCATGAATACAAATTGGAAAAGCAGGAAGAGAAAGCAAGTTCCAAGCAGGGGTAGCTGATTGGCCTTCATCCACAAGAGCAGAGCTAGTGGTGATAGTCACCATACTACTAATACTACCAATTAATAGCAAGGTCAAAATCCATACTGACAGTCAAGCCTGCATATCCAACTGAAAAACTATAGAAAAGAAGGATCCCAAAAAAACCTACAAAAGATGACTAAAGGAACAAAATTGTTCCTTGTGGATATGAATGTTAAGCCTGATAAAAAAAAAAAGAATTAGATCTAAATATCATCAAGGTTAAAGCACATTCCAATATTCAATACAATGAGAAAGCAGATATTCTAGCCAAAGAAGTGTTAAAGTTCCCAACAATAGATGGCAAGATTTGGACTTACCTAAGATTATTAGTGAAATCAAATGACAAGATATAGTACTGGATGCTCCAATAAGACAGTTTGTTAAAAAAACTAATGCCAAAATAATGACTCACCAATGGATAACTCAAAATAGAATAGATAAAAAATAGAGTCATTAAATCCAAGACCAGTGCAGGTACATATGGGATTTAGTTTGGGAACAAATGAATAATGGATATACATGGAATACCTTCTTCAAAGAATCATAAAGAAAAAGCTTTCTTGTTAAGATGACCAGTGACGAGCTACTCACATTAACAAAGCAAACCACAAGAAGACCAGACTTATATAAGCAAGTAAAATGTCTTACATGTGGATAGCAAGAAGAGACAGTAGAACACTTGCTAGAATGTTCAACATATAAAACTCAATGCAAGAAACCTGGCAGAAGGGTATAGCAAGGTTTCAACAAACTACTGGTAGGTAGGAAAAGAAGTTAGAAGAAAAAGAGATAAGTCTGGCAGTTGATAATAGAATGGAAAGAGGAGAAATGGATAAGAAAATAGCTCAACTAGTGAAAAGGATCTCAAACACTGGTTGGGATATACTTAGCTTCTGTATGGGACTGATTGAAAAAGATCTAATAAATGAGATAGCAGACTCGAAGTGCTATGGAAAAAGAATTGGTAAAGAAGCAAGAAAATGGATAATAAAGATACAGAAGAAAATACATAACTACTTCAGAAAGAAAATTTGGAATGTCAGATGTGAAAAGGAGATAGAGTGGGAATGAAGATTAGAAATCAACAGAGGTGACAAGATCAAAAGGCCGACACATCTACTGAAGCAAAAAAACAGGGCCAATATATTGAGAAATCAGTCATATCAAGTACCATTAAAGGAAGAAGAATAAAAAAATATGATGCTCAAACAGGTCCTAAGACTTGGGGTAAAGTATGAGATGAAATGGTTGGGTTTTAATCTCTGTCAGAACTCAAAAGAGTGATCTGCAATAGTAATCTGTAGGCAATGATATTAGAAGTTGAAAGGGTATTTACCTGAACTCCTAATAGAGTGATAAATTACTTCCAAAGTTGCACCTAGAAAGGTAAACAACTAATACAAGTGAGTTAATTAAAGAATTAGCTTTAGCATCTCATATTATATGTATAGCTTACAAATGTTTAATAAAGCATACGTAACTAGCCTGACAAAGGGCAAAAAAAAAAAAAAAAGTAATATAATATTATACTTGACAAATATAAAGAATAATCAGTTATTAAAGAATTTTTATAAATATTTTTTATTTGTTTCAATAAAAACTTTAAGAATAAGTTTTTTAAAAATATAATAATATATTATGTTTTTAAAATTTTTTATTTATAATAATTTTATTAAAAATTATTTAAGATGTTCAAAATTAATAGTCTATTAAATGTTATATAAAATCTTAAATAAAATGAAATTTTATTTATATAAAAGAAGAAAATTAAATTTATTAATTTTTATATTAATATTTTTTAATAAGTTTAATATAGATAGAGAATTATATAAAAAACTCTTTCCGCTGATTCTCTGACCATATACAAAAAAGATATTCATAAAAAGATTTATATTTTCTTACTAATAAAGTCTTTATACTTTCATTAAAATAACTTGAAGCTTGTCTTCATTTATCTCTCCTAACCTCTCTTACTTGTTTGAGCCTCTAGTGACCTAAAAAGAATCAAGTATATATTTCCTCTACTAAAGGCAAGAAGGTTTTAGGAAATAAAAGGACTGACAAGTGAAGTGTCATCTTTTAGAACTGGAAGCAACAAAAAATAGAGGTTCTGTTGATAGGAGAAGACTTATTTTCCACCTTTTCACATACTGTCTTATATTCTCTTAAAGTACCTACTGTTTTTTACAATTTTCTTGGGAGATTTTGCCTACCTTAGTTTGACTCTGAATTTCTTTAGCACAATATCACCTGATATCTGATTGGTTGACATGAAACACATTAATAGTTGAATATAAATAAGCTCCTATTGGTCACATTATATGTTCTGATGATGTCATTAGTGATTGAAAGAGAAATTAAGGATACAAACTCCTTTACTTCTCCAAATAAAGTTTAATTAAAGCAAAGAAATCATAAGGCTATTAGAATAGGCACTAAATTCCCTAGTTTATGAATAGGCGATTATTTGTTTAAACCGAGACCTTCAACTTCTTATCATCCTAGTTAGTAAAGTACATGAATAAGGTTATTTCCTTATCTTGATTAGACTGTAAGATCGAAAAGCAAAGAAATATAAAACACTGACCTTCTCTAGGATTGAGAATGTATTTTCAGATATTGTATAATGATATCACAATCAAGATAAATATCAGTAAAATTTCTTTAACTAGGTGTGACTGCTAGAAGATATTGGATGTTATTTAACAAGACTGAAAAGCCACATAAAAATCTAGGGTCCATTGTTAGTCATCTTCTTCTGCACAAGTAGATACAAAATTAAGACTGAAAAAAAGTAAGCATTGAGTAAGATACTGGATCCAAGTAGACAATAAGTACTTCAGATGGTCACAAGAAAATAATCAAGAGAATGAATAGATAAGTTTCTCAAATGGTTAGTAAGAAGAAAGATATCCCAGAAAAGTTGACTTCTAATGAGAAGAAGTTTTTAGTTGAGGTCTTTTGAAGAACATAGAGTATTTTATTTTATTTTTTTTATTTTTATTTTTATATAGTATATTTGCATATTTTTAGATATTTTTCTTTTATTTTATTTTTTATTTTCTCTTTTGTAGTTTCTTGAATTCAGTTCCTTGAAGGATAATAAGTAGTAACAACTTGCTAACAATAATGGATAAGTTAGGAAAGTCTTTATCTAAAACTTAGTTCGAAGTGAAATATTGTCCCCAAGATTGCACTTAAGCTCTTTTGAGAATTGAAAGTCATTGACGAGTGTGTCAGTACAAGTATTTTAGTTTAGTCATGCTGCAATTGTTCTATGTATCTCTATCGGTTTTATTAATGATTAATAAATATACAATACTAACCTGACCAATGTTTAAAAAAAAAAATAAGTTTTATATAGATTTTTGTTATTTATTGTATAAATAAGTATTTTTGCTATTATTTTTTATTAATTTAAATATTTTTTAACAATGATAATTTTTTATAATAGTTTGTAATATTATTAATTATTATATCAAAACAATTTTAAAGTTGTTTTTTATTATATAAAAATTAAAAAATTTATAATCTTCTTTTATTTTTATTTATTACTTATAATAATTTTTAATTAATAAAGATTATTTTATTAAATATAAATACAAACTCTTTCCCGTTCACGTGTGGCGCAGCAACCAACCCGAACAAGAAAGATGGCAAGCAAACCAGGGAACAGTAAAG
>CAJVPT010006294.1:0-11202 GCA_910592055.1 Acaulospora colombiana
AACTACAAATTAATATATATATATATATATTATATTTATTAAAAAGTTTTTGTTCTTGTTAATCTTAAAAGATATTTGAAATATAAATTATAAATTGAACTAACTTTAAATATTTTTCAATTTATTTTGGTTTCTTTATTATTTTACTATTTTTAGATTTTTTTTTAATTTAGTTTATTCAAATTATTTTTATTTTTATTTCTAAAAATTTTTTTAATATTAATATTAATAATTATATTATTTTATATTATAATAAAAAAATTTTTTTAATCTGAAGTCTATAGTATAATAATAGTGCTCCTAAATTGCAATTACAAGGTCTATAGTTCAATACTATATAAGTTATATGAAAGATTTATAGAATGAAAAAAACTATTTATAATGCAAAACACAATTAGGCATAAGAAAAAAAACTGATCATTTTTATTTTAGTTTTATATAAATAAGATTTTCCTATTTTCAGTTCTAAGTAAATTTTTCTTTCTATAAAAGATACAATCAATATAGTTGAATATAAACAAATCTGAAAAAGATACAAAACTGATAATTATACCAAGTCTATCAAGAATCATTTGAAAGGTGTACTTCTTCTTTTATAAAACTAGCAAGTCAAGTCTAACAAGTTAGTTAAGAGGAATCTAGAAAAATTGAAAATTTAAAAATAGAGATATCTAAATTTCCTAGATAGGTAGTAGTAGAAATTTAATCTAACCAGATATTTCTGGACAATAAGTTATCTAGTAGATTCTTTAAAAATAGAATTCTAGGAATGTTTATAAATATTAATAATAAAAATATATAATTACTATAATTAAATTTATAACACTAGTCAAAATTGTGTTATTCGGTGACAAATTATTGTTGAATTCTTTTTTATTGCTACCACTTGATATATTACTATTTCAGCAATAAAGTGGCAATTAAAAATTCAGTAATTAAAAATTTAATAATCAAAAATTTGGCAATTAAAAAAATCAGCATATTAACAATTTATCAAAAAATTAATTAACAATTCATCAAATAATTCATTAACAATCTAGCAATAATTCATTAGCAATTCATTCAAAATTTATTACAAAATTATTTATAAACAATTCAATAAAAATTTATTAATAATTTGCAAAAAATTCATCAAAAATTCATCAATTATTCATTAAAAAATTTGACAACTATTTATTAAAACTATTTATTAAAAATTTATTAAATATTCAACAACTATTTATTAAATTATTCATTAAAAGTTTATTGGCTATTTATTAAAAATTCAGCAACTATTTATTCAAAAATTTATAAAATTTGTGAAAAAAATAATTTATATTTACTGTATATATTATTTAATATTATTTACAATATATGATAATATATAATTAATTAAATTATAAGAATTTTTTTTTTTTTTTTAACCTACAATCATGCTGCAAAGGTGTGTCTTTATTGAGATATTGAGAAATACCTAAATATTTACAGACTTTCACAAAGTGACTAACTCGTTATTGTACATTATTAGTTAAAGGATTACACTATTTAAAAAATATGAGGAGTCCACTAAGCTAGTTCAGACTAAACAAAACTAAGTCTAAACTAGATACTCTAAGTCAGATTTAGGTAATAATATTTCACTCTTCTAGTAGCTTGGCAATAGTGCCTCTAAGTCTACCAAAGTCATTGCCAACAGTTTGTCACTATAGATTATTTCGAAAAATAATGAATTGCTAAAGTTGGTATTGGGAAAAAGAAAAAAAAGAATCCAAATTAAAGCCCTTCAAAAGGTTCTTGCTTTATTTTATAGTTTTTTCTCAAAAAGGGTTTGCCTGATTAGAATATTCTCTAAGCTTCATAACATTTAAGAAACTTAGTTATTCCTGAAAGTGACTTCAAGAAGAATGTTTGAGGAATTTATCCTTCTTCTGATGTATGAATTCACTAATCCCTAGTAAAACCAGCGCCATATTATGAAAGAGTTTGCCTAATTGGGATAAAGAAATCTTTTCAAGAACTTTGTCTGACTGGGATAAAAGCTTGGAGATCTCAGATTTTGCTCAAGAAAGCCTTTTCATCACCTGAGGAACTTAATGAGAAATGGGAGTTGAATCTTCTTTTTATACCTGTTGCTTGCCTTTCGGTATTATAATTGTTTCCTGAAAGTTGAACATACAAAATTGGAGGGGATACTCTTTTTAGAACTTTCTTTTCCACATCATCAGTGATATATCAAGACACGTGAATGTGACCAATAGGAGCTTATTTATATTCCAAAAACTGATGTGTTTCATATTAGCCAATCACCTTTGTTAAGGATTTGTGCTATCAAAATTTAGGGTCAAACTGAGATAGGTAAAATTCTTCAGAAAACCATGAAAGCGATAGCTCTAAAAGGCCTACAAGTGACTGGAAGGGGAAAAATCAGCCCTTATATCATCAAAAACCTCTATATACCTCTCGCTTAAAAGGTTAAATAGGCCTTCAGGTACTTCACAGTCAGTTCTTCTTCTTTTGGAAACTTTCTTGCCATTGATATCAAAGGTATTGCTTAACTTTTCTTGGTCATTAGGAGTAAAGTTTTTGAGTGAAAAGGTTTGTAAATAATAGAAGAAGAATAAAAGTGACTCTTGAAATCATACTTCAAGTTGTTTTAAGGAAAGTATTAAGACTTTATTAGCAAGAAAGTATAAAAACTTCTTGCAAACATCTTTCTTGTATGTAGTCAGAGAATCGGTGGAATGAGTTTTTTTTTTTTAATTAAATTATAATAATTTTTTTTTTTTAAAAATCAGCTCAACCTTCAGTTGACTTTTATTAACTTTAAACCCGATACTATATACAGTATGTATTATCTACTTTAGAGCTAACTACAAATTAGTAACAATACTAGCATGTATGTTAAAATTTTGTATGCAAAGATTCCTCCCGATTTGGATCTCCTATGAGGATCTCCGTGATCTGTTGCCTCTCATATAGAGAACTAACTTGCCTGGGTCGAGCTAGTGAATGTATTCCTTATAGTTGTTATTAAGGAAGTGTAACTAAAAAAAAAAAAAAATGGGGACTGCCAGGTGATGACCTAAAATTTTTTTCTTCTACCAATCATCCACTGAGAATTTCACCGTAAAAAGAGCCAACATCTACAAATTATCTGTCAGAGTGCAGTATCTAAATCTTTGAAAGGAAGAGAGGGAGGAGTTGTCTTTCTTGAGAGGGGTGGAAAATGGTTTCAGAACTCCATATTCTGCCTAGGGGATTACTTATTCAAAGAACCGGGTGGGATCTATGGCTAGGAGGATACCTTGAAACCTATGAAGGGGTTGTCGATCTAGTCCTAAAAATAGTACCAGCTTCAAGCATACGCTGCTTATTTAAAAAGATGCAAATCTTCCAAAGTCAGGCTAAGTCTTTAGGGATCTACCAATCTGGCAATTGTTTCCATTCAAGTACTCTCACTAGGAGTAAGATTGGTGGGTACCACTAGCGACCATAGAAAACCATACTAGAGGGGAAGTCGTGTTGGAATTCTTGATGTTGTTCTTTAGTTTGTGGTCCTTCCACAAACTATAGATCAGGAACAAAAAACCCGTTGGCTGGGAAAAACTTCCTGTCCACCTTGTTTGTTTTTATTTAAAAAGAAAGCAGATCTTTACCTATCTGCCAGAGCTACGAGAACCTACTTGGCTGCCAAGGGTAGGTGACTTCAATATCAAAAATGATTGAAGTATCTTGTAACCTTTTCCATGGTTGGATAGATACTTTTATCTAAATTTTGACTGATATAGGAGAGAGCATATCCTATATCCACCCGTAAACTGGACAACGACTTATGGTGAACCCCAGGTTCTTATGGAGCTGAGAAAATGCATTCAGACATGTGAGGTGGTCAATAGGAGCTTGTTTATTAATCTTGTCCAATGTGTTTCACACTAACCAATTAGAGTTGGTGAGATCTGTACTACCTGAAATTTCAGGGTCAAACTGAGGTAATCAAAATTTCCCAGAAAGCCATGAAAAAGGTAGCTTTGAGAGGCCACAGGAACAATAGTCAAAGGAGAAAAAGATGAGTCCTTTGACTAAAGACAGAAACCTCTGTTCTCTCCACCATAGCTAAAAAGTAAGGGGTACTTCAGTATTGGTCCTTCTCCCTTTAGGAACTTTATTGGCATGGGTAGTAAAGGTAAGAGCTGAATTTTACAGGTTACAAGAGTTCAGTTTATTTAAAGGAGATTGTAAACAAGAAAGAGGGAAAAGGTAAGAGAGTTATAAGAAACAACTCTTCGAACTAGTTTAATGAGAGTGGTAAGACTTTATTAGCATAGAAGTATAAAACTTCTTGTGAACATCTTTTTTGTATGTGGTCAGAGGATCAATGGAAAGAGTTGACTATATTAAATTATAATAATATAAATAATATATTATATATTATATTATAGTTTATATTATTTATTATTTATAAATATAACCTCAATTCAAAAAAATTCGTGCATAAATTTATCAATTTTTTTACTTTATTGTTGATAAATAGTTATCAAATTTTTAATGAATAGTTAATGAACCTTTAATAAATAATTTAATGAATAGTTGCTGATTTTTTAACAAATAGTTAATGAATAGTTTTGATGAATAGTTATTGAATTTTTAATGAATAGTTGATGAATTCTTGACAAACTATTAATAAATTAATATTCAATTTTTATTGAATTGTTTATAAATAATTTTGTGACAAACTTTTAATAAATTATTGCTGAATTGTTTGACAAATTGTTAATATGCCAATTTTTATAGTTGCTGATTTATTTATATTATTTTTTTGTCAAATTGTTTATTTTTTGCTAAATGTTACATGAGTGACAGTATATTGAATAATTTTTTTTATCAAATTGTTTATTTTTTGCTGAATATTACATAAGTAGCAGTACGCCAAATAATTTTTTTTTGACTAGTGTAAATTACTTTATTAATGTTAATAAATAAGATTGAATTTTTATTTTACAAAAAAAAAAAATAATAAAAATTTTTTAGATTTAATATATATTATTTTTTTTTTAATTTATTTAATTAAGATATTTATTTTATTATTAAAGCTATCTATTTTATGAGTTTTAACTTTCTTTAATATTAAAATAAGATTTTTTTTTTAAATAAAATTTTTAATTTTTATCTATAATAACTAATTAATTATTTGACCTGTAGATCTATAGCATGGTGGTAATGCTTTCAAGTCACAATCACAAGATCCAGAGTTCAATACCATATAAGGACCAAGTAAAAATTAAGCTATAAGGTGGTACAAAGATTCTATCTCTCCATAATGATGATCAAGTATCTCAATAAAAGACAATAAGAAATATCCATTTGCTTATCACGCCTATAATAAGAATAACCAAAATCAATATCAGATTCTATATAAGACTAGCATAAGTGACACAAGTCTTCTATACATAACTAGTCCCAGATATTCCAAATAGAAAATAAAAAAAAAAGGATCCCAACCACTTATCACAGTTATAATAAAACAAAGATATAATATAATATTTTACAAAAATGATCAAAAATAAGTGGTACAAAGTTCCAAACACAAACTGATCACCCCAAAAATGGAAGAAGAAGGATCTGATCACTCATAGAAATAGTCAGATACACTTATAATTAGACAAGAAAAATTCAGTCTGGTGTGACATTGAAGACACAAAAATCGGTTCCAATAATTAAGACTAACAATAGAGGGATCGATGTCCTTCACAAACAAAAACCAAGTTACAAGTAAGTAATAAAATAAGTACTAGATATATGACAAACTCTCCCAAAAAATCTTGAAGTGCTAATGGAATTAACAAAATTCCTATATGTGAAATTCCCAACTTCAGTGATACTGAATATCTTAGGCAAGCTCCTAATATGTTAGCTCCCCTAATAGGGGATAGCAACAAGTCATTTGATAAATTATGGTCCTAGGAAGTATTATTTCTAATAATAGAAGATAATAAGGTAAATCACTTCAATTAGATTGAATATTTAAGACTTATCCTCAAATCCTTACTTAATTAGAATTAAGAAATAGTCCTACACTAGACAGTTACATAATTACACCATCCTGGTTAGGTGAGACATAAATAGATGCCTCTTATACTATTCATTTATCTGTAAATCCTTAGATAGTACAGATAATTACTCATTCCAGTTGTTCCTAGGATTCATTTTAACTATAATAAAGTTTCAAAACTGGCACAAGAATAAACTAGCACTTCAAAAAAAAAAAATAGCTAATTAATTATTTTAATTTATCTTTTTTATATTATAAAAAAATATATAGTATATTAATAAAGTCTTTGGACAAATTTTTTATATTCTAAAGTTAATTTATATAGTTTTATTATTATTATTATTATTATTATTATTTTTCTTCAAGCTAATGTTGTAAGCTAACCTGATGAGTCTGTCACTAATCCATAGTGTCTCGTATAACCCAAATAACTTACAAATACTCACAAATGATATAAAAAAGAGAATGCCTTCTATAAAGAACACTTAGAGAAGACAGATACATGGTGATTGACTTGGTCAAAGGTAAGTGTTTCTTTATTTATATACTGTTTCTTTGATATATCACTAACTCTTATTTCTATTCTCAAATAAGAGCTGTTTTTTAACACATTCAACTTTGTCTTCTCAGCATATATTGGTAAGCTATTTATACTTTTCTATCTAATAATGGACTATTTACTTTGTAATTGACTATGCTAACTCTAAACTTTGCTAAACTTTTTATACTTTGTCAAATATACAAGTTCCCTTATCAGTACCTGAGTCTTATTTATAGTTTTTTACTTTGCAACACTCAATCTTTCATGCCAGACTTTCAGGTTTTTGGATTCTAGACTATTACACATAAATTGCATCATCCATGTGATCCATAACACTAGATATATATATTTTATTAAACATATATATACTTTATATTGAAAAATATATTGTAAAACTAAATTTTTACTTAACTTGTTTCTATTTTAAAATTTATTAAAACTCTAAATGCAATTTTGAAAGTAATTTATTACTTTATTGGCAATTCAGATAAACAATCTTCCAATTGTTAACTTTATTACCTACAAATTACTATTATTAATCACTCTGAAATATTTTAATAGAGATTAAATCCCAACCACTTCATTTTATACTATGATAAAAATAGTTCCTAATACTATTGAATAGTTATTTTTAGCTATTATCTTTATTTATTTATATTTTTATCTGTTTATTTATAATTATTTCTTTAATATTCTTTAATATTTATATTGATACTTAATTAATATAGATCACTTTATCAAATATAACATATGACATAATTTACTATAAATTAGATAGCTCAAGAGACCTAGAAGGCTTAAATAATCCAAGTGACCTATTTTTACAAGTATATAAACAATTATAATTTACTATAAAGTAAAATAAATTTGTATGATAACTTCACTTGACTTTTGAAAGTTTATAGAAATAACTTACTTTTCTCTTGAAAGATTAAATATCTTTTTTTAATTTTAGGACTAAAGAAATTATCCTAGTTTTTTTAATTTATTAATAAACTTGGATTTTGAATAAATCATATTTTTTTGCAAAATATTGATAATACTGTTTAAAGAATTCTTGGTAAATTTATTTTTTGATATTTTTTTATTATTATAAACTACTTCTTGAATTCTTTTTTTAAAAATTATCCTTTTAAAAACAATTCTACTTGAACATATCAGACAAATATAAATTTAATTATATTTTGAGGATGATAATAAAATCCTGTTTTTCAAAAAAGACATCCAACAAAACTCTACTTTTTGAAAAAAACATTTGAATAGAATTAATTTCTCTTAAAAGGATATTTGAATAAATAACCAATTCAATAATTGAATTTCAAAACCATTGTTGAATTTTCAACTACTTATTTTAAATACTTTTTAATACTCTATTTTTTTCTTTTTTAATTCACTCTTTGAATACTTCTTATTATAATCAATACAATATAATTCATTTTTCTCCATTACTTTACAATTTATCAATGAATAATATTTTTAGGACCTTGGGATTAAGTAAGCTACTCTTACAATTTGAATTAATCTTGGAATAAGCAGGAGAACTAGTTTTTCTTTTTTTGGATTTCTATATTTATTTAGTTGTAGAAAAAAACAAATTTGTTATAGAACTACTTTCAATACTTGAGATAATCTATCTGATTAAAATAGAATGTAATTTGTAGTAGAGTCAAATAATAATTGATATAGAATGAACTGGATTTTGTTGTTTGAGAATAATTTATTTTCTAATATATCAGTTGGAAAGTTGAAGTAAACTGTCCAATATATTTTTTTCTATCTAGGTATTTTGGAAATATTTCAGTTTGTATATTATAGCCTGACTAGTTTAGGCCATATAATACTTTTTTAGAATACCTTGATTTTCTATCACTTTTTGTGAACTTTTTTATATCATGAAGGGACTAATTCTTTATATTTACTAAAAAGAATTTAAATTGTTCACCATTTTTTAAGTATTATTATAGTTGTGTTAATAATTTGATTTGGAAATATAATCTTATACTTACATAATAATAAAATGACTTTCTCATATTTTCTATTATTTTGCAATATTAACTTAATAGATAAAATACCTCCCTGATAATCAAAGGTTGCCTTCTATCTCTAGTTTTGAAAGATAATCTGTATGGCTTTGATTAGAACCAATATTGCAGTTGTTAGATTACCTTTGATTAGCTTGTATAAATCCACAAGATTATTAAGGATATTTCCAAGTTCCTAGTCTTTTTTTTACTTTTTTTCAATTGAATTATTGTAACTATACTAAGGCCTTACTATTGTTAAGTTGATAGAATAGTGTTAATATATAGCTTTTTAATTATATTTTCTAAATACTTTTAAGATCATATATTTTTTATTATGAATACAACTATTTGAAATTGTTTTACAGATTGAAAACCTTCAAAAATATGGCTATTAGGTTATCGCATATCTTCTCATTTAGGTATGTATATTGTATTCTATATTCTATTCTTGAAATTAAGACTCTATTAATAATATATCAAATGTGTTTTTCTATCAATTTCTTAGTTATTGTCTAAACTATTATCCTGATTTTTGATTTTATTAATCTAATCATATCCTGATTCTTTTGTTTTAATTTCAATTAAATATTAAAAAATCTAGCCTAGTTCTTCTTGTTGATCTCATAAACTATAATATTTTCTGTTTTAACTTAAACCATTTTAGAATCTTGGGATTTTTAATTAATAGTAAGAAGAATTGACTTTGTCATATTAATTTATGAGTCATTTATTATGTATAACTTTTTTGCTTTTTCAAAAATATTTTTCAAGTCTTTCTTTGATTTGATAATCCAGGTCATGTCATTCATTTAAATAATTACTGTCTACCTTAGAAAGAGCTTAATCTTCTTCTCAGGTTTATAGAAGTTGGGTAACCATTTTTCTTCCATAATATAATCTACTATATATCAAAGTTGTTTTGAATTTTATATAATAATAGATTATAGAAATTTTTCATAACAGTAAGGAGATAGTTTTTTCTTAACCTATATTATTTTCTGCAACTATTAAATTAAAAAGTTTATTAGGAAAAATAATACTATAACTTCTATCTTTAAAGAAATATATTATAATCTTCTTGATAATTATTGAAATTTAAATCTAATTAATAGTTTTTTCAAGTATAAAAAGAAATATTATGTTCTACAGTATATCTTAACAGTATCTTGAAAGAGGATCTATAGTTCTTTTTTCTTTTCTTTAATTTCTTCATAAATGCCCTTTAATAGATAGATGAGTTCTATTATATTTTCATCTAATAGGTTAGTAAAGTTTGAATCTTTAAGAATTTTGTATTGTTTATATATTATTGACAGTTAATTGATAAGGATCTTAGTAAAATATTTCTGAGCTGTTTCTAAAAAACAATAGGTCTTGTATTGCTTAGTTGATATCTCTAGGGCTTGAGTTTAGGAATATGATAAATGTTATTACTTTTCTATTTCTTAGGTATCCATTAAGTATTTAGAACTTTATTGAATAGCAAGTATAAGACTTCTTTTTCTTTGATATCTAAGTGTTTAAGTATTTTGTAATTAATATATGAAAAACTGGCTATCTTATTGTTTGAAAGATGTTACAAAGTAGCTTTGAGCTTCTTTACTTTGATTTTTTCGATTAATAATGAATATCATATTGAATTGATTTATTCTTTAAATTGATATTCTTTTTTTCAAAGAAATCTAAACTTTCAAAGTTGATATTTTTTTGTTTGAAAGCTTCTTTATAATAGTTTCAGCCTTGATTGTAATGGTTTGAAGATTAGTAGCGATGTATTCTATTTCTTTCTATTTCTTGATTAATACTTAATCTGGTATAATTCTAGATTTTTTGTGATTCAAATTTGAACTTAGCATCCATTTATAATTGAATTTGAGATCTTCATATCTGTTTTTTAAGGCTTTTTTAATTTGGTTTCTGATATGAAGATTTTCTTTCTTCTTATATATTATTCTAAGGGTATACTCTATTTTAGTGATTTTTAACAATAGCTCTAAAATTTCTTCTTATAACTGAGGAGATATTACTTCTTTATTAATTAATTTATTAAGACTTATTAATTTTTTGCTGATCTTTTTTATATTCTTTAAAATTCTTATATTCCAGTTGACTTATATTTTTTTCAAAAAAAAAAAATAAATTTTATTAACTTTGCTATAGGTTTTGAAATCTTCCTTTGAAATTGCAAATCCAGGCTTCACTTTTTTCCTTGTATTAAGAGTAGAGTAGATACTTTTTTTAAAAAAATACTTATATACATTCTTAATAATTATTGACTTGAAATCATACCAGATCTTATTAAGTTTTTGAGAATTATTTTTTATTCTTAATCAAGAAGATTATAAATCAATCTAAAAACTTGCTTTTTATTCAAAATTTGAATTTCTCCTATTGTTTAGCTGTGAAATTTATTGAATCAAATATTTTCTTGTTTTTTGATCTATATTGCTCTTAAGCTGGATTCTTAAATAGATTGTTTGTTATTATTCACATCAACAATAAAGTATGATCATTATTTAATAGTTTTTTTTTTTTTTTTTTTTTTAATATGACCCTCTGTCAGGCTAGTTATGTATGCTTTATTAAACAATTGTAAGCTGTACATTATA
>CAJVPT010006295.1:0-11201 GCA_910592055.1 Acaulospora colombiana
TCCAAAGATCCTAGATCTGTTTTTGTGTTGTCCAGTCTAGTCCAATCTTTTTCTTATTGAATATTTAATGAAATCTCTGATACCAATTTCTATTGTGTATTCTCCCTATACTGTTATTGTGAGGACTTTGATAGTTAATGCCAAGTTATTGGGTTCTTTTGCTTGGCCTGTTTGACAAGTAAGTCTACTTGATTGTTGAATCTATTGATTTTGTGGGCTTTGACTTTTAGGATTTTTAAATTCAGATCTTTCTTCTGTACTAAATCCTTTATCTTATTCCAAAGTGACCAATTAGTAATTTTTGTTCATCTTCTTATAGATGTCTCTATTTGTGAGCAGATGGATTTCTATATTTTGATTGCGGTGTTGCAATTAATGTAAATTGTAACTGTTGTATTTTGGGGAGCTGTATATAGTACAGTGAAAATAACTAGTATTTCAGTTCTGGTTGCTAATGGCCATGTGAATACTCTTACTGAGAACTGTTTAACTACTTTATCCTCCTCTATCATAATCCAAGCTAAATCTATTTCAGATTCACCATCTATTATTTCTTTTTTATAAGAGCTATCTGTGTAAAACGTAAGCTAATTAGTCATATTCCTTTTGTTATATTCCAAAATACTCTTAAGTTCATCTTTGTGTTCTTATATTTGTATGGCTTTTTCTATTAGTGTGATATTCCAGTCTTCTACTTAAATCTCTACTTTGACTGGTCTGGCAGTTGATAGAGCCACTATTTGCTAAAATACATTTGTCTGCCAATCTGTAAAGTTTCCTGGTAGAAGGACCTGTTTTCTTTTTCTTAGATTATTATATCAATTAAGCTGTGAAAGAAGGTGGATCTGTAACTGGACTACTTCTAATAACTACACTGTGCTGTCTGGTTGAAGATGAGTATTATTACTAGTAGGATCATATACTAGCTGATATGGGATAAAATAGGTTTTGTTGTTTATGAATACTGTCTTTCTCTGTATATCTGTTGAAGTATTAGCCTAAACTGCTTAGTAAATCTTTTTTCTATCTGGGTTTATTAGAAATGTCTCAGTTTGCATATTACAAACTGTCTATTCAAATCCATATAGAAAGTTTCATAGGAGATCTGAATTTACTGTTATTTTTTCCTTTACTTTTTTATACCGGGAGAGAACTGGTCCTTTACATCTGCTATAGAGGATTTGAACTACTCTCCATTTCTTAAGTGTCCTTGTGATAGTATTGATAAGCTGATCTAGAAACATGATCTTGTGTTTTCATAGTGATGGAATGGCTTTTCCATATTCTCTATCCTCTTGTAATATAGATTTGATTGATAAAATATCTCCTTGATAATCAAATATGTTTTTCCATCTTCAACTTTTAAAAATGACTTGTATATTTTTTGCCAGAGCCAGTGTCATAACTGTCAGATTTACTTTCATTAGCTTGTAAGAGTTGATAGGATTGCTTAGAATATTACCTGGCTCCCAGCATTTGATTTGGCTTTGTTTCAGTCTGATTATAGTAGCTATATCAAAGGCCTTATTATTGTTAAGCTGACAGAAAAATGCAGGTATATGACTTTCTAGCTATATCTTCCAGATACTTTTGAGACTATATATTTCTTTGTTGTGAATACAACTGTTTGGAATCATTTCACAGACTAGAACCTTGTTCTTGAATATTTTCTAAACATAGCTGTGAGATCATTACATGTTTTCTCACTCAGATACATATATTATGTTCTATATTCTATTCTTAAAATCAAGATCCTATTGATAACATATCGGGCATGTTTTTCTATCAACTTCTTCTTGGTTATTGCCTGGACTACTATTCTAATATCTGATTTATAAGACTAATAGTGTCCTGGTTTTTTTGTCTCGGTTCTAGCCAAATACCAAGAATCTAGCCTGGTCCTCCTGAACAGTCCCAGAGACTTGTGGGTTCCAGTTAATAGTAAGGAGAATTGACTTTTTTGTATTGATCTGAGAGTTATTTGCTATATAGAACTTTTTTGCTTCTTCCAGGATCTTTTCCAGATCTTCCTTGGATTTGACAATCCAGGTCATGTTATCTATGTAGACAATTACTGGCTGCTTAAGGAGAGCTTCATCTTTTTATCAGGTTTACTAAAGTTGGGAGACTATTCTTCTTCTATGGAATAATCCAGGTTGTTGTTATTTTGGATCTTACATAAAAGTAGATCATAGAAGATTCTCCATAATAATGAAGAGATTGTTTCTCCTTGGTCTATCTCATTCCCTGTCACTATTGGATTAGATAATCCATTGGAAGAGATGATACTACTGCTTCTATCTTTGAAGAGATCTATTATGAGTTTTTTAATAGATATAGAAATTTGAATCTAGTCTATGACCTTTTCAAGTATACAGTATACAGGGATATTGTATCATATGCCTTTGCAGTATCTTGAAATAGAATCCCTAGTTTTTTTTTCTTTTCTTTAGCCTCTTCACAAATATTATTCAACAGGTGGATAGGCTCTACTGTACTCTCTCCCTGTAATCTGGCAAAGTTTGATCCTTTTAAGATTTTGTATTGTTTGCAAATAGCTGATAGTCGATTAATAAGGATCTTAGTAAAGCATTTTTGAGCTGTTTCCAAGAGAACAATGGGTCTTGTATTGCTCAGATCACATTTCCAAGGCTTGGGTTTGGGAATGAAATAAATATTACTGCTTTTTTATTTCTTAGGTATTTGACCTGTGCTTAAAACTTTATTAAAAAGAAGACATAAAGTTCCTTTTCCTTTGATCACTAAATGTTTAAGCATTTTGTAACTGATATATAAGGGGCTAGCAGCTTTGTTGTTTGAAAGAGATTGCAAAGTAGCTTCAAGCTCTTCTATTTTGATTTCTTTTGTTAAAGGTGAATATTATATTAGATTGATCCATTTCTTGAGTTGGTATTCTTTTTTTCAGAAAGAGTCTAGATTCTTGAAGTTAATATTTCTCTTTTTGAACACCCTTTTGTGATATTCTTTCACCTTGCTTCTAATGGTTTGAGGGTTAGTAGCAATGTATTTTTTCCCTTCCTAATTTGTGGTTAATATCCGATTTAATGCAATTCTTAGTTTTTTATGGTTTAAGACTGAGTTCAGCATTCACTTCTAATTAGATTTATTATCATCACATCTGTTATCCAGAGTTTCCTTGATTTGGTTTCTGATATGAAGACTTTTTTTTTTCTTACATATCATTTTGAGTGTATATTCTATTTTAGTAATTTTGCTCAATTGCTCTGAAATCTCTTCTTGCGACTAGGAAAATGCTAGTTCTTCGTCAAGGGATTCATAAGTGCCTTGTAAATTCTGAATAGCCTTCTTTATATTTTCTATATCTTCTATAGTCTTCATATCCTAATTAACTTGGATTTTCTTTAAAAGAAAGTGGATCTTATTGACTTCTCTGTATGCTTCGAAATTCTTCTTTGGAATTATTGATCCCATCTTAAATTTTTTTCTTCTGCTGGGAGTGAAGTAGACTCTTTTTTTCTTGAGACACTTGTATGCACCCTTAATAATTATAGTTTCAAGTTCTTGCCAGGTCTTTTTGAGTTCTTGAGGGGCATTCTCAGTTTTGTGCCAAGAGATCTGTGCATCAATTTCTAGAAACTTGTATTCTATCTAGAGTTTGAACTTCTCCCATTGTTTTGCAGTAGTATTTACTGGATCTGGTATTTTTTTACCTTTTGTTCTACATTGTTCTTAAGCCTGGTTTTTGAGTAGATTATTTGTTATAATTCTTATTAACAAAAGGATATGGTCACTACCCAGTAGTACATTTACTGAAATATTTTTAAATTTATATATATTATTTAAACTGATTTCTGGTAATATTCAAATATAGTCTATTCTGCTATATGCTGAGTTGTTTACCCATTTAAAGGTAATATTCCCTTCTTCTTCCCAGGAGTTTTAGATGTCTATATAGTTCCAATCTTCTAGAAAGTTGAAAAAGCCTATCTCAGCTTTTTTGTATCTTGGGGTTGTTTTGTTAGTGAATGGGGATCGATCCACTATTGGATTGATAACTGTATTAAAATCATCCATGATTATAACTTTAAAGTGATTTTTTTGCTTATCTAAGATTTTGTTTTGAAGCAGCTATTGTAACCGTCTACTTTTAGCTTTTTCAAATAGCCGATATACTTGATAGATATAGAGTTTGCTTCTTGTTAATAGAAAGTTGGCTTCTATTATATAGCCTTCTATTTTCACAATTGATTATAGCTTTTTTTGATATTTTTGTTGATAAAAAATCCTACTCCGGATCCTTTAGATCTTTTATTATTTTAGCTATGGAAGAACTTGTGTGTTTACTGTAAGTTGAAAGTAAAATCTGTTGTTTCTTCTGTTAGTTTAGTTTCAAAAATCCCCAGAATATCTATATCAAGTTTTTCTATAAGTTTATATAGTCTTTATTGATCAAGACTAGTATTGATACCTCTAACATTATGTGTTCCAATTGTAATAGTATCATTTAATGTAGAGTTGTCTATGGTATAGTTATTATATAATGTTTGTTCTTCATCTATTTTTCCAATAGTGTTCTTTTTGATTGTGCCAATAAAGTTGTCAAGTAATGTGATATATGTTGTATTGGAGAGGTTATATTAATATTTGCTATTGTCTTAATATTTGTATCTTTTTTTCCGAATGAGCTTGATTCTTCTTATGGATCAGATTTTCTCCTGATATATCTTAATTAGACTGGTGCTATTTTTAGGAACAGTTGCTTCATCACCTTCCTCTTACCTTATTTTGATTGCCTGTCTTTTTCTCAATTAAATTTATTCTATTGTTTAATCGCTTAAGATTGTTCAGGATCTAATGAATTGAATCTTGATCACTTTCATTTTTAGGATAGGGGCTTTCAGATCTGTTGCGTATTCTTTGTTTATTGTAATAATTAATAGGTTCTCTATTACTACCAGTAGTAAAGTATTTAAGAGTCTCTATTTTGTTGGCAGTGAGTTTATTGCCTTGAAAATTGCTTCTTATTTTTCTTCTATCAAGATGTATTCTTTTCTTGATCTCAATTTCTAATTTATTCTTCAGTGTTGTGTATCAATTGGGCCTTACAGTATATTGTTTCTGATATCAGTTTGATCTATTTTAATACTATTAGTTTGTTGTTTATTTAACTGTATGAATTTAGTATCAGATTCTTTAGCTTTATTGAAATTCTGTATTTCTTGCAAATACTTTTGTTCTTGATTAAAGTATTCTTTTATACTTTATGTAAGTTTATGCCCATGAATACAAGTGTGATATTTTAAGGCATTGTTAAAATCTTGTGCTATTGGGAAGCAAATTATAGTATAGCCTCTTTGTTTGAGTGTGTGAGGATTTCTAGAAATGTAGTATGCTCTAGCCTTGATATGTTTAACTATCCTTGCAATTAGCCCAGTAGTAGTATTATGTACTCTATATAGTCGCAAGGATTGTGTGTTGCATTGTTTAATAATTTTGTTAATTTTTTTATCATCAGGTTCATTTTGAGAAAAAATAGCTCTAATTGTTTCCATTCTAATATGGATTATCTATTTTTTCTCAAGATCAGTATATTGTTTGTGAAAAATAATACATGCCTTGATTCTGCATTGTACTGTGAGTAGTTGTAAATAGGGATATTTATTGTTTGTTCATATTAATTGAGAACCGTCTTGATTTCTTGATGTGAATAATTACAGTCAATATCAATCAAGGTAACCACCAGTGATGTTTCTTTTTACTTCTGTGTTTTTGAAAAACTTTTTTATTTAGTGGTTGGCTGGAACTTGACCATTTATCTATTTCTAGAGGTATTATGATAAAATTGTCTTTCTCCTTTTTATTGATTTTTTTAAGGCATCCTAATGTGTCTTCTTTCTCTTCTCAGCAAAATGTTGTCCAAACATTGCTATTGATAAATTCTTTTATAAAGAGATAAGAGTCTTTTGGTAAGTTTAATGTATTTTGAAGATATGCTATTTGTTCTGTTTCAGTTTCTCTTGAAAGTCTTGAGGTAAATACACTCATTTTGAAATCTCCATTTTCCTTAATGTGATATGAATTAATGCTAAATTTTTTTTTATTTCTTGTTTTATATATTTGCTGTTCAGCAATATTATCCCCTCTAATTTTTTCATCGATGGCTTCCATTTCAATTTTGTCTTCTAGTTCTTTATCTTCCATTTCGACTTCAGCAATGATTAGGATTTTAATTGGTGTGGTTACTTGAACTTCCATGGCCATTGCCTTATCAGATAAGTTGTTAATAGAGAGATCACTTCCAATCATTGACTGATTTGTTGGCAATGGTTGTAATGTGTATTGTGTTTGTTCTACCTGTTCTATTATATTCAAGTATTTGTCTTCTAAAAAGGGAGCTAGAAGATCTTCTTCTTTTCCTTATCTTATGGCCCATAGATAAAGGATATGTTGTCTAAAAATATTGACTTTGATGAAGGTAGTGTAATCAACATTCAGAATTCTAGTAATGATACTATCAATAATTGAGTATCTAGTTAAACCTGAGACTGGATTTGCGATAGTTTCTTGAGTTGAAGTGATATTCAAGAAGGTTTGTGAGGCCTATAACTTTCTTTGTTGATTATATTTATCCATTAATTGGACTAAAGTTTCAATGATATATGCTTCTCTTTTCTAGTGACCTGTAAAAGTTTGTGTTTTCTCATGGATATTTTAATCTTGTAATATAGAGAGTAGGTTGCTATATATGGTGTTAATGTGTTTTATTAAATGCTGTTTTAAGTAATACTGAGTTATATGATAGTTGTTCCTTGCTTATTTGAGTAGTACTTGTTTGTTTGTTTTATTTATTTATTCTTGTTTATATAAACAAGATATTTATCTGTTGATTGTAAGTTGTGTTACTTTTTAGATCTATTGTGTTTTAATAGCTACTATTACATATAAGTATAAAGTATAAATGCATAAACAAGGTATTGATCTTTTGATTGTAAGCTGTATTACTATTTTTAGATCTATTGTTATTGTGGATAGCTTTTATCATGTGTAAGTATAAAATATAAACATGTAAACAAGATATTGATCTGTTGATTGTAAGCTGTATTACTATTTTTAGATCTATTGCATTATTGATGACTATTATTATGTATAAATATGATGCAAAAATACATAAACAGGTTGTTTATTTGACATATAAGTGGGTTGCTATTCAAACTGGTAAACATGACTTGTTCATGTTATGTAATCCAAGGTATAGAGTATTGTTGTATTATTTATGTCACTTTCTACTATTGAGTAATTGAGGCTTGGATGTCCTTCTAAGTGTTGTAGTCTATGAGCTTTAGCTAATTTATTGATTGAAGTTATTGCCTATAGTGCTTCTCTTAGTATCAAGAAAGATGTTAACCTGCATTGGCCTGGCTGAGAGTTATGTGGAGTTGAAGTTGAGCCTCTAAAAGCTTATTATGAATCGGTTTTCTTGAGATTTTCTTTTTTCTGTAAAGAAAAACTATACCATGATAGTTTTTTCTCTAATACTTACCCTGTAATTGTTATTACAAAGAAGTATAATAGATTTGAAGCTTGGTAACAAGCTGTTATTGTTTTTAGACTATGTGTTTCTTAGATATTGGAGATTGGCTTCTTGATTTCCAAAAATATTATCAAAAAAGAAAATTTTTAAGAAAACTAAGAATCAACAGAAAGAGTTTTTTTTTATAAAAGATTCAAAATTTATTATATCTTTAAAATTTTATTTTATTATAAAACAATAGTTTTATAAGTCTACTTATTAAAAAAATTAAAAATTTGATTTTATTTTTTATAAATATATAAAGAACCTTTTATTTTAATTAAATCAATAATAATATATTTTCTATCTTATAAATTTTCACAACTCTTTTCTATAGATCCTTGATTACCACTTTCAAAGAAATGTTCCTTCAAAACTCTATATTTTGAGAGTAATAAAACTTCAAAACTCTCCTTAAAAATATTTGCATCATTTAGTAGTCATTATACTTTACACTTCTTATTTATTTTTTCTCTTCAAAAACCTTCTACCTAAGAAATTAATAGCAAGAAAACTTTTCTAAGAAAAAGAAATTAGATGAAAAAATACACTTTTTTCCTTTTCTATAGAGATTTAAAGTCTAGAAAGAAGTGTGGATCAATAACTTCATGCCAGCCTGGGAAATTAATATCAATACCATAGGTAGAAATAGCTTCTCTCGTAGTATATAGCAGTTTTTCTTGATATTTTGAAAAATTTTATCTAACTTAGTTTGACTCTAAATTTTCTGTTACATCAGATTTTGGATGGATTAATTGGTTAAAGATTGGGATTGGTTGCTTCATGATTAGTAGAAATGTAAACAAGAATATATGTAATATAAAATATGAATACATTTCCTAAGATTTATAAAAACTTTAGATTTATTATAAGTCATTGACTAGTTATGCTTATAGATATATAGATTCTAATAAAAAATAACAAGATTATTAAGTAATTCTTACAGAAATAATACTATAATCCTTAGAGACTAGAACAAAAATACTAGTTATTTTTATTGTTCTATATATAGTTTCTTAAAGTATAATAGTTCTAATTATTATAGACTATAATATTATTATCAAAATATAAAAATATATTTATTCATAAAAAGAAGTATTTATAAGAAGATGAATTAAAAATATAAACTGATTATTATAAAATAAAATCAAAAACTTGATTTAAAAAAATTTTTTATTTTTAAAATAAAAAAGATTAAAATTTATAATATCAACAATTTTAACAATTATATAAATTCTCTTATTAAACTGATCAAATATAAAAATTTAGTAATATAGTATCAGTTATTAAAGCTTGAAAGAGTTTTGATAATAGTTATATAAAGAAAATATATAATAAATATCAATATAAAAAACTTTATTAAAATAATAAATAAGAAAAAAATTAATCTAAATTGAATATTACAAAAGAAAATTTAGAATTTCTAAATTTAGTAATATAAAATATATATTGATCAATCTTTTAAAATCAGTTCAATCTATCTAATATCTTTAATATATTCTTCAAAGTTAACAAAAACAAAATTTTTTAACAAATTTAATTTACAATAACTTTTTAGTACTACAGATATTTAAAAAAAAATAAAAAGTTTATTTATTAATTATTTGCTTTATAGAACTATAAAAAAAATATTAAATTATTTTTTTAAATACCTAACTACAAAAAAGGTCAAAAAATATATATAAAAGAAAGTATATACAATGTTTGATTTTTATATTAATAAAGGGAATAGAAGACAAAAAAGAATTTTTATCAAAAATTGATAATTGAACAAAGTACTAAATAAAAGAGATTTAACAAGTTTTTTTAATACAATATATAAATACATAAAAAAAAACAGAACCATATTCTTAAAAAATTATTTCAAAAAGTAGCTTAAAATCTCTTTAATAGTTATATGATCCATAATTAGCAAGTTCTATTAAAGATATAAAAGAATTTCAAGAAAAAATTTGAAACAGTTATTATATTAAAGTAATAGGAAAAGAGATCTAGATATTATCAAAAAAAAAAAAAGAATAAAGAAATGTAAAGACTGATCAGATATATTGATTATATATGATTATGAAATATCAATATTATTTTTAATAAAAAATATGAATCAAAAAAATTAAAAGAAAGAAAAAAAAAAGAATTATACAAAAATTATTAAAAAATAAATTTATTACAATATTAAATAGTTCAAGTTTTAAATTATAAACAAAGCTTAGAATTTTTTTTTTTTTTTTTGAAACAGCAACTCAACCTTGTTTTATTAAACTTTCAAGTCAGGGCAAAATACAAATACAAGAAATAATTACTAATAAAACATTCCTAGAGTTGTCTATGAGAGTTAAGATTTTACATTACTATTATCACTTTGATTCCATAAGCTGGTTACTTTTTGAGGGTTTTGTCAGTCGAGGATGTATTGCCTGCTCCTTGACTGCTTATAATATCTTTATGTTGTAAAATTTTAACCATTCCAATTCATGAAATGGCTTGTTGTCAGGAAGAATAACTTGGATCAATCTAATTTGCATACTGGGAAAGAAGATTTGTCGATCCTTCTAAATTCTTCTTGATGCATGTGCTCAGGTGAGACACATTATCTCAAAGAAAAAATTTAAAAGAGGTAGTTGCATTCAAAGAATATATTGGTACACAATAAGAGAGTGTGAGTATCAAAATTCTTCAAAAAGATATTGTCCCAAGTGTTGTTATGTCTGTTGAAGAGAAGAAGGAGGAAAAGATCTTTGTTGACTATCCAATAAGTCCTATTCCAACAGTTTTCTTTCCAAGATGTTGCTAATATAGGAAATTTGCTTGTTCTATATCCATCTGCATACTCAATACAAGTGATTTATAGTGGACTTCAGATTCTTATAGAGCCAAGAAAATGCATTCAGACAAGTGATGTAACCAATGGAAGCTTGTTTACTTCTTTTACTAATGTAAGCTCTATCTATCCAATCATTGTATAAAAAACTTTATGCTATTCAAAATTCAAGATCAAACCGAGGTAGACAAAATTTCCCAGAAAAAAATCAAGAACAAGTACTATGAGAAGCAATTAATAATAAGAGAGTAGAAAAGTTGTCTCTTATTATAAACATGCTTCTATATTGATTCTCTATAGTGTGAGATGACAGACATTAGTTCTTCTTTCTTTCAGAACTTTCTTGCCCTTGGTAGGAAAAGTGTTACTTGACTTTTTGGTTACTAGCAGTTAAGTTTTTGTTTAAAAAGGATTATTAACAAAAAGAAAGGAAAGTAGAGGTATCTCTTGAAGTTTTTTTCAAGTTGGTTTAAAGAAAGTATTAAGATTTTATTAACATAGAAGTATAAAAACTTGTTGTGAACGTTTTTTTTGTATATAGTCAGAAGATCAACAGAAAGAGTTGTAAGACAAAGCTTAGAATAAGCTTAGAATAATCTATAGTGATAATCTATAAATAATAATTTTACTAATTTAAGATAAATACAAAACAAAATATCATAATTAAAAAAACTTTTTCCGCTGATCTCCAAATTTTCAGAAAATTTCATTTTTTGATAATTTTTTGAGAAAAAGAGAAACCAGCCAAAAAAACAAGAAAAACCAAGAGAAACCACCTTTACAACTAAACAACTTACAAAAACAAGTTCAAGAACTCTTTACAGAGTACAG
>CAJVPT010006296.1:0-11200 GCA_910592055.1 Acaulospora colombiana
CACTAAGATTATATGTATATTATTTTATGTATTTTTATTATATTTATTTATGTTGGGAAAACATGTATTTAAAGGCTATCTTTTTCCTTTACTGACAACTTAGAGTTGTCTGCTCCTAGTTTACATTTAATAAAGTTTTCCTTTAACTAAAATACATGATGATGAAATGACTTCCTAATATTGCACATGTTACAAAATTACTCAAAGGAAAAACTCTTTCCGCTGATCCTTTGACCACACACAAAAAAGATGTTCGCAAAAAATTTTTTTACTTTTTTGTTAATAAAGTCTTAACACTATCATTAAAACAACTTGGAATATGACTCCAAAAGTCAAATCTACACTTTCCCTCTTATTTACAAACCTTTTCACTCAAAAACTGGACTTCTAGTGATCAGGAAAAGTCAAGTAATACCTTTGATACCAACAGCAAGAAAGTTCTCAAAGAAAGAAAAACTGACTATGAAGTACCTAAAGACCTTTCTAACCTTTGAAGCAAGAGGTGTATAGAAGTTTTTTGCAGTAAAAAGGCATATTTTTTCTCTTTTTGACTGTTTGTGCCCTCTTAAAGTTTCTACTTTTATGGTTTTTTGGGGAATTTTGCCTACCTTAATTTGACCCTGAATTTTGGGTAGCACAAATTCTCACCAAAGGTGATTGGCTGACATGAAACATGTTAGTTTCTGGAATATAAACAAGTTTCTATTGGTCACACTCACGTGTTCCGATGACATCATTGGTGATTGAAAAGAATGTTCTGAAAATATTCATCCGCCAAAAACTCAAGTTCCTTAAAAAAGACATCCATGATATCATAAGACTAAGAAATGGATGATGTGAATTGCAAGTTCCTATCTCTTCCTTAAGTTCCTCAGGTGGTGACAAAGCTTTAATGGACAAAAGCTGAGGTTTAAATACTTTTCTTGAGATATCCCAATCCGGTGTATACTTAAATGAAAGACCAGTTGGATTGACTTATCTGATGCCACAAGTAGTAACAAAGAAGATCTTTTTCAAGGCCCAAGAGAAGCAAGAAGACTATCCCAATTAAACAGATCCCTTTTGAAAGGAGGATTGCTTTTTTTTTAGACTTTTTTGGTGAGACCTTGAATTGTTCCCCTTTCCCAATTTCTTTTTCTTTCCCCTTTCCCTTTAACTTAGCAATTCATGGTTTATAGCAATCTACAGTGACAAACTGTTGACGATGAACCTAGTGAATGGAGGTTGTATACCAATCCCCTAGGGGAGTGAAACATTGTTTCCTAGACCTGACTTAGAGTACTTAGGTATAACGATGAGTTAGTCATTATGTGAAAAATTTGTAATATTGTAGATAGTTATATAACTTCTCAATAAAGATCAAACCATGTGACATGGTTGCGGGTTAAAAAAAAAAATATATATTTTTTAATTTTTTTTTAATTTATAGTTAGGTCAATATAACATATCTTTATTATATATAATAAATAATAGTACATATTTTTAAAAAAGTAATAAATTGTTTAAAATTGCAAGCTATAATAAAAAAACTAAAAAAATAATCAAGAAGATATTAGAATAAATATAAAGATCTTAAAGATAATAATAATAAAAAATAAATTTTCAAACAAATAAAACTAAACCAAAAATTATTTAAACAGATTTAAGATATTAAAAAAAAAATACATATATATATAATAATTAATAATAGATCTCTAAAGTATTTAATATATAAAATTTTAACAATGACAATTTGTTAACAATGAAATAATAGATTAGGAGAGTCTTTACTCAAAATCTACTATAGAATAAAATATTATTCCTAAAGTTAAACTTAAAGGCTATTATTACCTATGACAAGTTAGTTAAATTTGATATTAATATTTAATATAATATATATAATACTACTTGAATGAAAATATATTTATGTTTTTAATTAATTAATAAACTATAATCTAGCCTAGTTATAAGTAATGATGAGTTCTTAAAGTATTTAATATATAAAATTTTACAAATCACTTATATTCTTTTTTGAGAAACAAAATTCATAGCTTTTCACTTTTTTTTTTTTTTTTTTTTTTTTTTTAACGCTAGCTCATCCTTACACTAGTATAAATATGTTTTATTAAAGCAAGAAGATATCTAGGGACAACCAGAATAAATAATTACCTGTATCATCTAAGGATTTACAGATAAATGAATAGTACAGGGAGCAAACTATTTATATATCACCCAACTAGAATAAGATAATTACATGACTATCTAGTATTGGTATACTACTTACTATAACAAAACAAGAAATAACATTGAGTAAAAGAAACTTTTAACTATATTATCTACAAAATCACACCTGACACTTCCTAGAGATATGACAAAAACATAGTCTACTGAGTGACTTATTGCTACCTCAAATCCCAGAAGAAAGAGGGGCTAATGTGACAAGAATTCACCTATAGTACCCATCACCTCCAATGAAGGGATCCCTCATGTGGAGCCTTAACTCCACTAGCACTAACCAAAAATTTCTTTATATAATAACATTATCAAGGGCATATTTGAAGAGGGAAGGTAGTTGTTTAATGAATTAGGAATTGTCTTTCCAATATGTTAGTGTCAAGTAACCAAAAACTCTCCTAAAGGACTCTACACCTTGTAGTCTTTTTCCTCAAATTGTATTCACTGAAGAAGGGGAGGAGGAATAGAGAGGATTGTTGTTTGCTATCCGATAAGCCCTAGTCCAAGTTTCTTTATTCTTTCTGTGTAGCCAATGACGTCATAGATTTCATGTCCTGTATTCACCTGTATGACTGACATACAACTTATGGTGGACCCTAGATTCTTATGGGAATTGAGGAAAAATGCATTCAAACATGTGAGATGGCCAATAGGGGCTTGTTTATATCTTAGATCGCTGACATGTTTCCATTATCCAATCATAGCAATAGAAACTTTGTGCTACTCAAAATTCAGGATCAAACTGAGGTAGGCAAAATCCCCTAGAAAAAACCGTGAAAGAGCACTATTAAAGCATCCAAAATGACAAGAAAGTAGTGATATTGTCTTCAAGGAATCTCTCATTACAAACAAAACTTTGTGATATTTCTAAGGCAGGTAAGAAGGAGATAGAGAAGTCAGGTCTACTTCCTTTCAGAACTTTTTTGCTATTGATAAGAAGGATAGAGTTGTCTTTCTGGCCACTAGAAGACAAGTTTTTTGTAGCAAGATATAAAAAGAGGTAGTGGGGTGGTGGAGCGACTTTTGGGAACCTTGTTCTCAAGTTGGTTTAAGGAAAGTAATAAGACATTATTAGCTCTGAAGTATAAAACTTCTTGCGAATGTCTTTTTTGTGTGTGGTCAGAGGATCAGTAGAAAGAGTACTAGTACATAGCTTTTCACTTTAATAGTGACAAAAGTCAGAAAATGCTATAAATCAATAATTTAAATAATGAAAAACAATTGTAGGTAGTTTTTTTCTAGTTATTAATTTAAAAATTTTAATGTTTCCCAATAAGGAACATTTGATTTTTGTCACTGTTTCCTTTTTAGAAATCCATCTTTAGTTATAAGTACTTAAAAAAATTTAGTATATAAAATTTTATAGACTACTTATATTTCTTTTTGAAAAACAAATTTATAGTTCTTCACTTTGATAGAGATAAAATTTATAAATATTAAAAACTAAAGGTTTTAATAATAAAGAATTATTCTAAATAGTTTTTTTATGATTATTAATTTAAAAATTTTAATATTTTCTTATAAAAGATATTTAATTTTTATTTCTGTCTTCTTCTTTAAAAACTATCTTTAATAATAATAAAAAAGTAAAAGATAATAAAGAACTTTAAAAATATCAAAAAAAAAATTTCAAAAATAAAAAGATTATTTTGATATTTCTAATAAAAAAATGTCAAAAAATATTAATTAAATAATATATAAATAAATAATATTAAAAATTATTTTTAATAATTATTAAAAAAAGATGATTAAAATATTATAATTTTTATTTAGTAAAAAGTTTTAAATAAATTTTAAATCTATTATCAATTATTAAAAAAAATTAAAATATAAAACAAGAAATATCTAAAATATATTTTTAATAAAATTTTATTATATTGTATATTTTATTTAAGTAAAAATAAAATTATCTTTTCTATTGTTATATCAAAATCTTGAAAATATGACTCAATTACTTCAAAACTAACTCTTTTTTATTTATTTATAACCTAGTACAGATTTAAAAAATTAAAAAAAAATATGAAAAGAATAATCAGAAGTACAAATTTTAACTTTAAACTTAACTACAATAAAAATAGTATATTTAAGGATAAAACTAATCCTATTAGAATAGTAATTAAATTGACTTGGACAAAAAAATTCAACTCAATGCAGTAGTAACAATATTCTTCACAAGTATACCAATAATAATCAAATTATCAGAAAATTACAAAACTATTACTTATAATACTATTCCTCTCATTAGACAAGTTATAAATAATAGTTGATAAAACAAATAAATAGAAAAAAAATTGACTTTTAAAATCAAAAAATTCTTTATATCTTCATAAAGAAAGATAAAAATCATGAAGATATTAGGATATCACTCTTTTAATATAAAAGAGTTACAGATTCAGACATTAATATAATGTATAAAATAAAATAACAAGTAACAAAAAATTAATAATAAAAGATATGCCTATATACTATAACTTAGACTAATAAAATTATAAAACAAAAAGCTATAGACTTTACTTAAAATCCTTATTTAATCCTAATAGTAAATATAACAAAATAAAATATAAAGTTGAAATTAAAACTCAATATATTCAAAAAGAGGTCACCAAAAAAAATTATTTTTTTAATAAGAGTCCTTAGCTTTTAAGAAGATTTTCTTACCATTTATAGTAGAAATTCTAATAGAAAAAAGTATATAACTGCTTTTTCAGAAACTAGCAAGTAATACAAGAAGTTACTACTATTAATATATCAAATATATACAATAAATATTTCTTCCATATAAAACTTAAAAACTATGAAACAAAAAAGAAAAACAGTATTAAAGTATAGAATATATCCTATACACAAAACTTATAAATAAAAAACATATTTTTGCTAAATTTAAAATAATTAATAATATTATTATAAGAATTTTTTTTTAAATGTATAACAGGCCTATTTAATTAATTTTAATATAATACATATGTATTACTATTACTTGAATTAATACCAAGCTATCTATTAACTCTTTTTCTTTATATTTTTTTAAACTAATTTATTAAAAAGCTAATTTAATTGATTTTACAATCCCTTATGACTTGTTGCTCCTAGCTAAGAACTAATATGCCTAGTCTCTGTTAGTACTAATATAGAAGATATTGTGTAGTTCGTTCAAGATGTTATCTATTATATCCTATATATTAGTTTTCTATATCCTGTTTGTTATTATTTTTTCTTTAGCTTGTATTCTCTGTTATTTTCTTTTTTCTTTTTTTTTAATAAATATTTTGTTGATTTCTTGTTATTTTTTCCATTGTAATATTCTTCTATATCTATTGAGGCAGATGTTAAAGATTAGGAATTTAGTATATTACATGATGCTTTTTAGAGTATCAAATAGCTTGTTATATTTCACTATTTTTATAATTAGATTGTTTAGAGCAATGCTGATTTTTCCCCTAAAGCTAAGCATATTTAGATTTTTTGTACTAAGCTTGACTTTGTTGCTTGTTATTTAAGAAAATTTTTCATTTTCCTATAGTGCAGTTCTCTATATATATTTTTGTTTATTTCCTTATAAAATTAATATTGTGTTAAAAACAGATAAACAAGTAATTATTGTATTCTATATTGTTGCAACTGTGATATCTGATTATTTTATATATATTAAAATATCTTTTGTGAAGTTTGTCTATTGTTGAGAGCTCCTAGTTTCATAATTTGATAGAGAAGCTGTACTATTGAGAGTTCTACTTGTCTATTTATAAGTTGGTAAATTGTATTGGGTAGAAGAATGTGAAGCTAGTTTTCCAATCTATTTTTTATGATTGGATTAAGTGATGGATATATTTCTATTAAGGTATTTCCAGTCAATTGTGAGTTGTGCTTGATGGATCTACTTGATAGCTTTACAGATGTTTTAAGTGATTTTTATATTATATCGAAGTATGGTTGTGGATAGTTGGATTTTAGGCATATATAAAGAATTGTGTTATAGTTTTTTTTATCTTTGTTTGATACTACATAATATATTAGTTCATCAGCTCTTTTATGAAATGAACTGTTGTTTTTTTTTAATATTTTGTGTCAAATTATTATTTGTTAAAAGTATTTGTTATTTTTCAGAGTTTTGGTAGTATTTTTTTCTCTTATTAGTTGACTAATTTATGATTTATTATGAGTTTGTGATGATTTTGGATAAGATTTTATAAATTAATGTATATGTCAATTGTTTTGTCTTTTACAGCTGTGATGTAAGCAATAATAACTGCCAGAATTTTTAATCTGTATACTGATACTTGATCTACAAAGGTTATGTTAAGCTCTATGTATATATTGTCTTATATAATAAAAATTATTTATATTTCCATTCTTGGTTCTATATCATTTTTAATGTCATATCTTTTATTAATTATATACTCATGTCTACTCAAGTATAAGCAATATACATTATAAATCTGTTTGCTTATATATCTTCCATAATAAACTAGTGAGCTATATATATTAACAAGTATTGTATATATAATGTTTATAGTAAATCTATCTATAGTATATATGATGTCGTGGGCTAACCCAGTAAGTCCGTCACTAATTCATAGCACCTTGCATAACCTAGACATCTCACAAATACTCACAAAGAAGAGAACGCCTTTTATAAAGAACACTTAGGAAAGGCAGATGTATGGTGATTGACTTGACTGAAGGTAAGTGTCTCTTTATTGTGTTCTGTTTCTTTGAGATATCACTAACTCTTATCTCTATTCTCGATGAGGGCTGTTTTTCCTAACACATTCAGCTCTGCCTTTTTGGTATACATTGGTAAGCTATTTATACTTTTCTATCTAACAATGGCTATCTACTTTATAATCAGCTATACTAACCCTAAGCTTTGCTAAACTTTTCATACTTTTCA
Organism: Acaulospora colombiana; assembly: GCA_910592055.1. Classification (NCBI taxonomy): domain Eukaryota; kingdom Fungi; phylum Glomeromycota; class Glomeromycetes; order Diversisporales; family Acaulosporaceae; genus Acaulospora; species Acaulospora colombiana. The sequence goes on from CAJVPT010006296.1 coordinate 7,106, forward strand.
GATACACATAGTTCCCTTATTAGTACCCAAGCCTTATCTATAGTTTCTTACCTTGCGACACTCAATCTTTTATGCCAGACTTTAGGGTTTTTGGATTCTAGATTATTACGCATAAATCACATCACCCATGTGATTCATAACAATGAGTAGCTATATATATATTCTATATAATACTATTATACTAATACTATCTATTTGAAAAGATATGCAAATCCATCTTAATTTTTCCCAGAACAATTTTTTCTTAAGAGTATTCTGATTATTAGGTTGTCAATTACAATATTCTAAACCTTGATTCTTTTAATTCTTTGGAGTGATTTATAACTTTTCTTTCTATTCCCAAGGCCTCTTGATAGTAAAGTCTGTAAAACTTAATACAGCTATATACTTTGCTTTAAGAGGTACACTATCAGTTTGAAGTTTATTCTTCTTATTATCATTGGATAACATAGTCATATCAGGATTGATCCTACCTAATTATATATATTTGACCAATCACAATCTTCATATAGATCAATAGATATATGCAAAAATATTAGTTAATTTATGGTTAGGCCAATGAATATAAATTTTATTTGCTTATATGCAAATAAATCACATTAGTCCCCTGGAGAATTTGAACTTACATGCTGTGATCTGACCTACAGAGTGCTAATCACTGCATTATAAATCTATAGATCACTATAAGAATTCAATAAATATAATAATTAATAATTATTATATTTCAAGAAAAAAAAAATAAGATCAAAGCAACAAGTTAAAAAAAAGTGTACTAATAAAAAAGATTTAATCAAGATTTTTAATACAATATTAAATATAAATTAAATAAAAGATTGAATTTTTATTATAGTAAACTAACTAGTCTATTACCCAGTACTATAGCATTTGATTTAAAGTACAGTATATTTATTAGCAAGTTAATATTAAGATTTACTATATCCCTTAATATATAACATATATTAGAAAAAGATATGTAGTCTTAAATTTTGAATCTAATATTATATAGCAAAAAACACCCAATAAAATTTTTATATTAGAAAAGATTGATATTATCATTATATCAATGGATATTAAACTCTATACTATCTGTAATTAGTATAATTACTTCACAATACAATATTCAAAAAAAAATTTTTATCAGTAATAATTAAAATATAACAAAGAATAAACTAAAAATTTTGATAAATTATATATATAATATAATTTTTTAACAGTTAATAAATCAATTAAAAAAACTCAGCTACAAACTTTCAACTTATGGGATAGGCAAATTCTTATGTATGGAAAAAACCTATTCAATAGACTAAATAGTCATAACTTAATAGGTATTACCACACAAATCAGACTTCAACAACTACAAAACAATTACTGATCAAATTCATCAATACTGATGAATAAGTTCTCCTTCTGAATCAGGAGAAGAAATAATCTTACAAATAATATCTTGAACATGCTCAAATTACAGGGAATTAAAATAGCACCAATAGAATATACTTGGTTTAGAAAACCAGTTAAAAATGAGGGTAAGGCAATCCAAGAATTAGCTACAAAGGAATGGTACAATAAGAATAGAGTTACTTTCAAAGGTAGAAGAATAATATTTAGAGACCAACTCCTGAATGATAGTAAAACAAGAATCTTAACATAGCAACAAATAAGAATGAAGATGGGAAGACAAGGCAGGATCCCTAATTGATACAAAAATCTAAAAGAACCAATAATCCAAGAACAACTAGAGTTAATAATGATTGGAAAGAAACTATTTGCCACAAGATACAGGGATAACAGTAGCTCCTCCACCAACAAATTCTAGTCAGTCACCCCTGTACTTCCAGTTCAATACCAAACAATCATCAAATGGCTAGCAACCAAAAGGAATGGAGAAATTATAATAACAAAAAAGAGAAAGCAACTAGACAATCAAAGGATAGTCATAAACCATATGATCAAAAAAAGGAGATATCTTCAATGTTCAAATGCAAAGGCTACCCACGTAACAATTAAGAACTCAAAAAGAACTACAAAGATCAATAGCAATATATAATGGAACAGCTCTTGACATGCTCAGTAAACATCAAAGTCAAAAAGAGTACAACTGGGATTTTTTCAGGACAACAAGAAACAGACACAAAACAACCTTTATTCAACAGATTACAATCATCTCCCCAAGGAATAAAACTTGCAATAAGGGAAATCAGTATACAGTCCCCAAACACATATATATCTAACATAAATCTGGATCCTCAATTAACTACAGAAGCCCTCATAGAAAGGAGATTAAAAGCTCCAACTAGAATGATTCAGAAGCTACAACAAATTGCAAAAAAACTAGCATCAGAAGACAATATTCAATTTTATACAGATGGCTCCTTCAGAAAACATATAACTAAAAGTAGAATGGGAATCATCTGGGTGGTCCAAACAAAGTCAGACCAGGAAATTACAACCTTCTAGGCAGAAATCCAAGATATTCCATCTTCTACTAGAGCAGAATTGACACAGTAATTAGTATAGTCAGTTTCAACAAAAGGATTAACATCCTAACAGACAGTCAAGATGCAGTCAATGTAATAAGTAAAGCACTACACAGGGACCATACTAAGAAACAGAAACTAGAAAGTCCAAACAGAATCTTGATCAATATAATCAGAGAAACTATCACAACACAGTATATCCAAATTCAATAGATGAAAATAAAAGGCCACTCAGGAAACAAAGAAAATGAACAAGCAAACAAACTAGCAGCCACTACACTTGCAAATAGCTACAAGAATATTATAAAGATTCAAGAACTACAATCCACTAGTAGCAATACAACATTAAGATGAAACTAGTTCTTCGTGGACCTCCTTTTCAAAACAATAGGCAAGACCCTCCTAAAGACAAAATGGGTCAGCAAATGGAGGACACTACAATGAAACCAAACATTGCTAACAAGACAAAAAACTAAGAAAATAAACTAGGAACTAACCATGCAAATCCTGATACCATCCAAAATCTCATTCCTTCAGACTAGCCAAGAAAATTACAGGGACCGAACTTTTCAAAAGAAAATATGGATAATGAACATCCCACAATTACAAATATGAATAGGTGCAAATCATGGATTTACAAGTCAGCAAAATATGTAATCTGTGGAAGACAGGAAGAATGAGATCTATATCCCTTTACCTGTGGATCCAACAAAACAAGACTAATCAAGAAATTTACAAAACTCTTGATACAAGAATATGTATCAAGAGCCAATGGCAACAAACAGCCACAGTCCATCCAAAGTAGATGGAAATATCTTCTTAGATCAGATACAAGAAAGGGAAACCAGGAGACAATAGAATCCATGAATATAATAAGAGGGGTCATTATATACAAGATGATCCAGGTAGCAAAGGAAATTACAGGAGATGAAAAGAAAACCAAAGCTGCAATTAAAAAGGCTACAGTACAACTTTAACAAGAGAAAAGAAGTATTTGGAAGCTAAGATATAACCTTGTTCTAGAATGGGAAAAGACACAGGGCATATCCAGGAAAATAAAATAAGAACGAACAGGAAACAATATCAAAACACTAGAGAAAGAAGCCACATAGAACAAGAGAAAAAAGACAGACACTAGAAGAAACTTGTACATAGAATTAATGAACCATAACATAAGAAATATATTACAAAACAGTTTTAGTATTAACTCTCTCTTTCATATAAATATCAGTGTTAGTGGATTCATGACATGCTAACATTTACCTCAATGATGAATTGCAGCAAGTTGCAAAGTTCGCAAGATACTGAGTCATTAGTTTTTTTCCTATCATACACTAATCGAAATTATATCATTTGGTAGCTGAATTATTTTCAAATTTGATTAAATTTAATAATAAAAATATTGCTGAATTCTTTTTGATTGCTACCACTCAGCATATTACATTTCGGCAATAAAGTGGCAATCAAAAATTCAGCAATCAAAAATTCAGCAATCAAAAACTCAGCAATCAAAAATTTGACAATCAAAGAAATCCAAAAATTCAGCAATCAAAAATTTATTAATTAAAAGTTTAACAAAAAATTTGTCAAAAATTCAATAACTATTCAATAAAAATTCATT